>ML406723.1:284994-491591 GCA_005239525.1 Nicotiana knightiana | reverse complement strand
AGGCGAGGTTCTGCATCGTGCCGCGACGTTAAATCAGGCGCTTCATAGGAGGCAACCTATTGAATTGTTGTAATTGTCATGCCACGACATTAACTAAGGCGCTTATTGGGAGGCAACCCAATACTTAGTTAAATATTAACATAGCTTGATGAATTTTATATAATTATAGGTACTAACGAGCTCGCGAGTGCATTCAAGTGAAAGGAGTAGTGTTTGTGCATGACGAAAGGTGAGACGAAGGCCAGGGGGTACCTGGCGTTTCAGCCCTAACGCTTGGCTAACGCCAGGGTAGGCTGGGCGTTTCAGCTCTAACGCCAGGGTAGGCTGGGCGTTTCAGCTCTAACGCCAGGGTAGGCTGGACGTTTGGGATCCAACGCCTGGCTAACGCCAGAGGATCCGGGATTTAAGACTAAAACGCACGCCTACTGCCAGGTAAGTATCTTCTTCTAATTTTTTCATCTCCCATCTCCCTCTTAAGCAAGAGTTTGCTCCCAAGAACACAAACAACTTACACAAATAACGAATTGCTCTCACACTCACACTACAACACATAGATCACACCCACATCAACTCTACACCCACAGCACACACATCTGCACACCTACAGCACCCACAAGTCTGCACAGGTTCAATTTCTGGGCTCACCTCATCAAATTAACACTCATCAATCATTGATGTTTTGCATCCCAATTCCCCGAAACCCTCTAGCAATGGGCTGCATTTGGTAAACTAAGTGGTATTATGGAACCCCACCCAGATGTGGGTACATGAGGCAATCCCTCAATTCCATAATAGCTCTCATNATCCCACTAGTATCATGCATTGTCAATTCCATGAAATGTTAAGTGTGAAGAGGCTCACGAGAAATCCTTTGGGTCAATTATTCATTAACGTACCAAGGTGAAGTCTGAGTAACCTTTGGAAAGCTTTTGTACACACTTTGTGACACCCACTAACTACTGATCATATGTGCAGGAAAAACAATGCTACCCAGAAGATCCACTGGCAAGGGGAAGGCCACGTCGTCGGCCCCAGCTAAAAGCAAAGCAAAACCCCCACAACCCCAAAGGTAAAGAAAAGGGGGGATGCTACTTCCAGTATGACTGGTGAGGAAGCAGTAGCTGATGTCGCTTCTATGAGACAGCGAGCCACTAGTAAAAGGGAATATGGTCTCAACAGCATACCAGTGCAATCCAGGAAATGGTATGCACGCTGCAAACCCAAGCATGTTCACCCTGAAGGGGCTATTAAGGAAGGGAGTCTAAGCTCAAAATTCCCAGCGATTTGGCAGAGCATCCATGAGTTTGGGATGGGATATGTGTACAGACACAATGGTGACATCAACCTCAACTTAGTCCGAGAATTCTACGCAGGGTTTGACCCTAAGGAAAAGAACGGATTGGTGCCAATTCGTGGGTACTTGGTAGATTTTTCGGCCAAGGCTATTTGTGACTTCCTAAGTGCACCAAATGTTCCAGTGGAGCCTCTAGAGCAATTCTTCCGCCAGCCCAACTATAGAAAGGTGAGGCACACACTTTGTGGGGTTGCTTCCACAGCTGCTTGGATTCGGCATAGAGCCACAAATCGCCATAAAAGATTTCCAAAGAAAAAAATGAAGCGTGAGACCCAGGTGTGTCTTAAAGTGATTAATGCACGGATACTACCATGCAACCATGACACCTTAATCAGCCGAGAGATGATTTGTGTGCTCTACTTCCTCATGACTGGGCAAAGGGTAAATATGGGTCAGCTGATGCGCTATCAAATGGGGTTGGTGCGTTCGAGCAATAGAATTGATCGAATACCATTCCCAAACTTCATAACTCAGTTCCTGCTAAATGAGAATGTAGCGGTTGAGCTCAACTTTGACCATACCATTGATCAATTCCAACGAGAGATTGGCATCTCTGGCCTAAGACTGAAGGAAGATCCCTCCCTGACCAATGCAGAACGCAATGTGCGGGATGACAGCTTCATGGCCCATCTTTATGGGATGATGGATTTGCAGTTGCGAATAGGAGGTCGGCCAGTGTCAGTTGATGAGAGAGTTTAATTGGATCACAGGTACCCGCTAAATGCTCATGCGCTGCAGATGATTGGAGCGGATGAGGGATACATGCTCCCTGATGATGAGGATATCAACACTCCTGACGACTCTGATGCAGAACCAATGTGCTCAGATGAGGAAGATGATGACGAAGATGAGCATGAGGAGGAGTGGAGAGCGTCAGATGATGACGACGCTGAATGATCAGGGAGTTTCTTGTACCTTGCTTCTATTACTGCTTTTGTATCTATATAATGCACTAGGGACAATGCATGGATTAAGTGTGGGGTATGTGTATGTTGTATTTTGTTGTACTTACGAAGTATGGACTTGTTGTACTATATGTGGGTTTGTAATGTTGTAGTTGTATTCATNAAAAAAAAAAAAAAAAAAAAAATAATAATAATAATAATAATAATAAAACTTTGGACTTTTCCTGATGATGGACCTCTTAGACAGCTCTCTTGAGGGAAGTGAGTCTAAAAAAATACAAAAAACAAAAGATTTTTTTTTAGGTAGTGTAGTAATTCCCCCTTGGTTTTTCTTTAGACCATGGTTCTTTTCCAAGGGTGTAACTTGAACCGGGTAATTTAAATTAAGTTTATTTTTATTTTTTTGTTTAGAGTATTTAGGAAGAAACTGAGTAAATTAGAGATACCCCATGACATGATTGATGCCGGCATATTAGGTTATGACATACATTCTGCTTTCTCTTATATTTGGTTTGACATGTGATGCCTGAGTAAAAATAAATAGCCTATTTTGTGACTCCTTAGCTCAATTGTTTGACTTGTATGCTACATAGTGCAATATTTCTTAATTCTCTCAATTTTGTGTGCTTTCTTGACTTGAGAGTTGAATAAAACCGTTGTGATTGAGTCATGTGCAATGTGCGAGTGAGGTTTAGTGATTGTCTATGCTATCCTGTGTAGTCTAGAACTTGCCACGTGTGTTAATCGAAGCGAAATTGTAGGTTATGCTAGTCTAGGAGATGACGTAGGCATTTTCTTGCTTGATCATGGATGTGCTTGTCACATANCCCCTTTGAGCCTTTAGACCTTTTCTTTGGTACCCACATTACAAGCCGTACCCCTATTTTGTTCTTAAATTGAGATTTTTGCACCTTTTCCTCCTAAGGCACTTAGTCGCTAAAAGAAGTAAGGTGAGCTATTGGGGATTAACTTTTGAGTGGAGCCATGGAAAGACTTGTTAGTGCACTAAAAAAATTGTATTCAAAAGTCACTAGCCATTGAATCTTCATGTATGGAGTGTGTGTAAAAAGAAAAAAAAATAGAAAAAAATAATAGAAAAAAAATATGTACCAAAAGATACACACCTCCAAATTTTATTAGTTGTGCTAGTGAGAATATAGCAGTGCTTAATTGAAAGAGGGCTATGTTGAATATGAATTGTGGCAAGGGAATTGGTTGAGAAGAATATGTGTTGATTTGTGAAAGTATTGTATTAAAGTGCTTAGGAGGGTTAGTCAATATTCCTAAATATACCCTACCCGTCCCTTAGCCTACATTACAACCTTAAAAGTCCTAATTGATCCTAGACTTATCTAACTTGAATTAGTGGAGATCTACACTACGGGCAAGCTTATGGTACGACCACGGGATGCATGTGAATTCTTTGTGAGAATGAGTGAATTTGTTCAATTGTGTGACGTCCTTAAATAATGTTCAAAAGTATATTTGAATGTGCGGACTAATTATATTCACTCTTCTTGTTGTTGGTGAGGGCACATGATCTCATGAACGATTGGTAATATTGTAATTTTTTTGTTGGGTAGGTGCGTGAATTGAGAGGGCTTAGTGGTTGCAAGTCGACTCTTGAGGTTGGGTGGTTGCAATTAGGTTGATGGTATGATTGATTGAATTGTTATACTTGGGCAGGGTGGTTGCAATTAGGTTGATGGTATGATTGATTGAATTGTTATACTTGGGCATGTTTAAAGAAGGGAAAGAATGTGAAATTTTGTATGTTCTTACTTGATTGCCGGTATTGATAATAGTTAAGGGGTAATGTGTGTGATTGAAAAGTAAAATACTCCTTTGTTAATGAAATGTGTACGTGTTAAAGGATATTGCTCGAGGACGAGCAAGAGTCTAAGCGTGGGGTGTTGATGCGTAGCTAGAATTCATAATTTTAAGCATTATATACCTTACATTTTATGTGCTTTTGTGATAAAAATATACGTTATATGTTCATAATGGAGTCTATTTCATGTGTAGGTGAATTGGAGATGGAAACCAAGCTAAATGGGTGCATAAATATCGAAAATACGCTCAAGAGTCGAAAAGGAGTGACCCGAGAAATACCCGGGCATTTGGCCCCTAAAGCCAGACATGCCCAGGCGTTAAGGGGGTGTTTGGCCCTTAAGGCCAGGGTGACCCTGGCGTTAGCCAGGCGTTAGAGCCCTAACGCCAGGCCTGCCCAGGCGTTAAGGGGCGTTTGGGGCTTAACGCCTGGGTGACTGGTCCAGTCAACTCTGAGTTTTAAAGGTTTTTAAGTGTTTTCCGGTTGGAATAGAAGTATCCTACACGTTTATGGTTTATCCCAAACGTATAAATAGACCCAATAACACAACTTTGAGGGGAGGATGCCATTTTTGGAGAGAATATACACACAAGATCATTCAAGAAGCAAAGGATTATCGGTTCGCTTCATCTTAATATAGTATTTTCCATTGATGCAAAGACTTATGCAATTGTTTAATTCTAGTATGAGTGGCTAAACACCCATTTTTATGGGGTTGTGATTTTGCCATGAATATTGTTATTCGATATTAACTTAACCTTGATTTTAATTCGCTCAATGTATGGTTGTTTCTTCAATTTTGCGTTTAATTGCTTAATTGTTTGGCAAGCAATTAGGTTCTATATACTATCTATGTTATGCTTCGGAAAGCCGTATATAGATTAGAGAAGAATTGAAGAGAGCGCGATCTTAACCCTTCAGGGGAGCGGATTTGTGGTTAGGATAGGAATATACCTAGTCACCGTGCTTAATTAAACATCGTAATCTTAGTGCGTTCTAATAGATTAATTTCATAGGAATATAGGCGTTAATCTATTAAGAATAGGCGAGTAGTACTTCGGGAGAAGGCTACGAGAGCAATTATCACATGAGTGAATTATATGAAAGGGAGAGTAAATTAGAATGCAATATGAATGGTAAATTGATCACAACCCTGGAATATTTGTCTCTATTGAATACACAACAATATTCTCGTTACTTGATAATTAGTTCATATAATCATAGAATAAATTAGTTATATTCTTGGATTTTGTTTTGGCTCGATTAAATAGCAATTAGAGTGATTCAATAAGTAATTTACGCAAGTCCCTGTGGGTTCGACATTCGATTTAACATTATATTACTTGCTACAACCACATATACTTGCGTGTGCGATTCGAGACCAACAGGCAGCATATCGAAAAAGAAAGAAGTGGGAACAATAATGGTTGCCCAAGGCCCGAAAACTCCATTTGTATACCAAACACCTCTACCCACATACCAACCATCACCTCCCAGATATTCCCAACCTTCTACCGCCTACCACACCTATAATACCCAACCATCCTATTATCAGTCACCTCCAAATCGTCCAAACTACCAAAAACGCATGCCTAATTTTGATCGCAAATCACCCAGACAGTACACCTCCATTGTTGAACCCATCGACCAGTTGTACGAAAGGTTGAAAGCCTATGGATATGTCACCCATATTCCCGATGTGGCAATGGATAATTCATCTCAGTAGGTCAATCCAAACAAGACATGTTCATATTATCTTGGCATGAAGGGACACACTATTGACGAGCGTCGCACATTGAAAGACAAGATCCAAACAGTGATCGATAATAAGGTCATACAAGCGAAGGAAGTTGCACCCAATGTCCGCAACAATCCTCTCCTAGATCATAGGGGTGGAGGGATCAATGTGATAGAAACTGATGAAGAGTGGGATCCCGAGGGATCAATCGGGCTTATTCGAGAAGGTGATGATCCTAAGAAACCTGCAGTCACACTCAATCCCATTGTGGTGCAGGTACGCCGCCAATTGAAGTCGAGGTAGCTGCATCGGTTCCTTTAGAAGTAGAAGTAACACAACCTGTAGCAACACTCACTCCATTTGAAGTGGAGGTGGCCACACCTTTCACTATAACGGTGGCATCCACACCACCCTTCAGTTCCAATGTTGTACCTTGGGATTATGTGGTTGAGGCTAGAAGAAAGGAAAAGTCAAAGATAGAAGAATCCAGCGCTGCACAAGGAATGACCAGAACAGGAAGGGTTTATACACCTGAACATTTAGGAGAAACCAGTAAGCATGCTTCTAACAAACCGCCCGTCATTGAGACTGGTCCAGATGACCTCTGTAGGAAGGTAGCAAGGGAGTATTCTGTCGTTGATCATCTGAACAAGACCCCCGCCCAGATATCCATCCTGTCATTATTGCAAAATTCTGAATTTCCTGCTGTGATGAAGGTGTTGAATGAAGCATATGTGCCAAACAACATCACTAGTAGAGAAATGGCCAATATGGTAGGGCAGGTGCTAGAAAGCCACCTGATCACTTTCCATGAGGACGAGCTGCCACCTGAAGGGTTAAGTCACAATAGGGCACTGCACATCACAGTGCAATGTGAAGACAAGTTCATCGCCAAAGTTTTGATAGATGGAGGATCCAGCCTCAACATTTGCATGTTGACAACTATGAAGAGGTTGGGCAAGGGTTTACATGAGATACGAGCAGGGACTATGAATGTGAAAGTGTTCGATGGGTCTCAAAGAGCCACGATCGGAGAAACTAACCTATGCTTGCAAATAGGTCCTACCTGGTTCGATGTTGTATTCCAGGTGCTAGACATCTCCGCCTCCTACAATCTATTGCTGGGACGGCCTTGGATACACGCCGCTAGAGCTATCGCATCCACTTTGCACTAAGTAGTAAAATTTTAGTGTAACCATCAAGAAGTGATCATCCATGGAGATGGGAGCAACCCCATTTACACCAATCAGACTGTTCTGGTGGTAGAAAACAGAAGGAAGTTAGGTGGAGAAACCTACCATCGCATCGAGCGTGCTAACGCGATTGAAAAAGATAAATGGTGGAGTAGCAAAATAGAGAGTATACTGGCATGGGAAGGGTATGAACCTGGTAAGGGGCTTGGTAAAAAGCTTCAAGGTATCTCCAAACCAGTAAAGCTGAAGCGCCATGGCACAACCTTCGGGCTCGGATATCAGTATACCTAGCAGGAATATCGGAATTGGTTGCCACCATGGCGTGGCCCAAACTATTCTCTTGAGAAACTCATGCCGCACTTGAGTCAGACCTTCCATCAGGCCGATATCATATGGGGATCAGAGGAAGATGAAGCATTGGCAGCATTGAGGAATTTGTTCTTGGAATATGATGATATGGATTGTTGTGTGATCGTCGAGGAGGAGGAGGAGGAAGTCCCTACCATCCAATATGTGGAGAGAGGAGCATTCATCAAGAATTGGACTGTTATCCAAAGAAAGATGGGAAAGTCAGTGTATGTGTTGATTATCGGGATCTAAACAGAGCAAGTAGCAAGGATGATTTCCCGCTACCAAACATACACATTCTGATCGACAATTGCGCCAAGCATGAACTCCACTCCTTTGTAGATTGCTTCGCCGGTTACCATCAGATTTGGACTGACGAAGAAGACGCAGAGAAAACAGCCTTCATCACACCATGGGGAGTGTACTGCTACAAAATGATGTTGTTCGGTCTGAAGAATGCTGGGGCCACCTATATGAGGGCCATGACAACCATTTTCCATGACATGATACATAAAGAAATAGAGGTATATGTGGACGACGTCATCATCAAATCCAAGAGGGATACAAATCACATAACAGATTTGAGAAAGTTCTTTGACCGACTACGAAAGTACAATTTAAAGTTAAATCCCACAAAGTGTGCATTCGGAGTTCCTGCCGAAAAATTGTTGGGATTCATCGCCAGTCGCTGAGGAATAGAGTTGGACCCATCAAAGGTTAAAGCTATCCAGGAATTACCACCACCAAAAAGCAAGAAGGGAGTGATGAGTTTCTTGGGACGTCTCAACTACATCAATCGTTTCATAGCATAGTCCACAGTAATATGTGAGCCGATTTTCAAAATGCTGAAGAATGATCCCGCAACTAGTTGGACCGAGGATTATCAAAGGGCTTTTGACAAAAACAAGGAATACTTATCCACACCACCAGTGTTAGTCCCGTGAGAGCCTGGTAAACCACTACTACTCTACCTTGTAGTGTTAGATGGAGCCTTTGGTTGTGTTTTGGGAAAACATGACGAAACGGGAAGAAAAGAGCAGGCCATATACTACTTAAGCAAGAATTTCACTCCTTATGAAGCACAGTACTCTCTACTGGAACGCACTTGTTGTGCTCTGACATGGATAGCTCAGAAATTAAGGCACTACTTCTGTGCCTATACTACATATCTCATATCAAGGATGGATCCCCTGAAGTACATCTTTCAGAAATGCATGCCTACTGGGAAGCTGGCCAAGTGGAAAATCTTGCTGAGTGAGTTCGACATTATTTATGTAACTCAGAAAGAAGTCAAGGGACAAGCATTAGCATATCATCTTGCTAATAATCCTGCAGGAGGAGAATACGAACCCCTAAAAACAAATTTTCTTGATGAGGAGGTATCATTCGTAGGATAAGATATTGCTGAAGCCTATGATGGTTGGAGGATATTTTTCGACGGAGCAGCAAATTTTAAAGGAGTGGGTATCAGAGCCGTCTTGGTATCAGAAACCAGTCAACACTATTCGGTGTCTGCAAAACTCAGATTCCCATGCACCAACAACATGGCGGAATATGAAGCTTGCATATTAGGTCTCAACCTGGATGTTGATATGAATATTCAGGAACTGTTGGTGATCGGCGATTCAGATCTTCTTGTGCACCAGGTACACGGAGAGTGGGTTACCAAGAATTCCAAAATAGTACTTTATCTGTATCATGTACAAGAAATAAAGAAGAGGTTCACAAAGATAGAATTCCAGCATGTCCCCAGAATCCATAACGAGTTTGCTGATGCATTGGCCACCCTGTCACCAATGATACAGCATCCAGACAAGAACTTCATTTATCCCATTCCAGTAAAGATCAATAACCAGCCTGCGTACTATGCCCATGTTGAAGAGGAAACGAACAGAAAATGTTGGTTCCACGACATCAAAGAGTATTTGGCAAAAGGATAATACCCGGAGCATGCAAACCATACTCAGAAATGCACATGTCGGAGGTTGTCCAATCACTTCTTCCAAAGTGGAGGAACTCTATACAGAAGAACTCCTGATCTGAGACTGTTAAGGTGTGTTGACGCAAAAGAGGCTTCTAAATTTCTCGAGGAGATACACGCCAGAACCTGCGGCCCACACATGAATGGCTTTGTCTTGGCCAAAAAGATACTCAAGGCCGGCTACTTTTGGATGACCATGGAAACAGTCTACATCTGGTATGTTCAAAAGTGCTACCAATGTCAGATACATGTAGACATGATACGAGTACCGCCGAACGAGCTTAATGCAACAAGCTCACTTAGGCCCTTTGATGCTTGGGGAATGGATGTCATTGGTCCAATCGAGCCCACCGCCTCAAACGGGCACCAGTTCAATTTGGTGGCCATCGACTACTTCACTAAATGGTTTGAAAATGTATCTTACAAAGCTATGACCAAGAAGGTGGTTACAGATTTTGTTCGCGACCAAAATGGTCTGTCGATTTGGGGTTCCAGAGTCCATCATCACTGACAATGCCACCAATCTCAATACTGATCTGATGAAATCCATTTGTAAGACTTTCAAAATCAAGCACAAGAATTCCACAGCATACATGCCTCGAATGAATGGAGTCTTGGAAGCTGCCAACAAAAACATCAAGAAAATACTAAGGAAAATGGTAGAGAACCACAAACAATGGCACGAGAAACTACCATTCGCCTTACTGGGGTACCGTACCACAGTCTGCACATCAACCGGGGAAACCCCTTATCTGCTAGTTTATGGCACTGAAGCCGTCATTCCCCCCGAAGTGGAAATTCCTTTCTTGAGAATCATACAAGAAGTCAAACTCAGTGACGCAGAATGGATAAGGAGCCGCTATGAGCAACTAGCCCTCATAGACGTAAAAAGGATGAATGCAGTATGTCACGGTCAGCTTTATCAGAACAGAATGTCCAGAGCCTTCAAAAAAAGAGTCAATCCAAGACAGTTCGCACCGGGGCAACTGGTGTTGAAAAATATCTTTCCACATCAAGATGAAGCCAAATGGAAATTCTCTCCCAACTGGCAAGGTCCTTACATGGTTCATAGAGTATTGACATGAGGAGCACTCATACTCGCAGAGATGGATGAGGAAATTTGACCAAAGCCTATCAACTCAGATGCAGTCAAAAGATATTATGTGTAAAATCATCTTATGCTTCTCTATATTACGTAAATTGAACTACGCTCGACCTGATTCCCATTTAAGAGTGGATACGTAGGCATCTCTTTGGGTTCGATCACAATTCAATAAAATTTCTATTTCCCCAACAATCAGAAATTGGGGCAGAATTTTGAGTAAGACCCTCAAAATTCCGAAGCAAGTTCAGCCAACCGCAGCGTAAGGAGCAGCCAGAAAAGTCATCTAGTTAACTGGGGAAGAATTTTGAGAAGGACCCTCAAATTTCTACGGCAGAAGAAGTCACAATGTCTCTAATTATGTCACAGTTACTGGTTCATCTAACTAATTTCTAAACTATATACTACTATGTTTTTTAAGTTACCTGGTAGGCACCGAGGCGACTGGTGGTGGAATGACGTGGTCCAAGGTAAAGTGGAAGCCAAGAAAGCGGCTTACATTAAGTTAATAGAGAGCACCGACGAGGATCAGAGGAGAGCAAACAGAGAAAGATATAAGGAGGCTAGGAATGAGGCAAAATTAGCGGTACAGAGGCTAAGACTGCATCTTTTGGTCAGCTTTATGAGGAACTTGGGGGAAAAGGCAGGGACAAGAAGTTATTTCGGTTGGCCAAAGCGAGAGAGAGGAAGGCTCGCGACCTGGATCAAGTGAGGCATCAAAGACGAGGACGGTCGAGTATTGGTGGAAGAGGCCCAGATTAGGAAAAGATGGCAATCATACTTTCATAAACTTCTGAATAAAGAGGGGGATGGAAACATCATGGTAGGGAAATTGGGGCACTCCGAGAGTCACCGAGATTTTAGGTATTGTAGGTGCATTAAGAATGAGGAGGTCGTGGGTGCGATGGGTAAGATGAGTCGGGGCAAATCGACCGGACCAGATGATATTCCAGTAGAGTTTTGGAGATATGCGGGTAGAGCAGGCTTGGAGTGGCTGACTGGGTTGTTTAATGTTTATCTTTAGGACAAGGAGGATGCCTGATGAGTGGCGGTGGAGTACAATGGTTCCGGTGTACAAGAACAAAGGGGATATCCAGAATTGTAACAACTATAGGGGTATCAAGTTACTAAGTCATACCATGAATGTTTGGGAGAGAGTGGTGGAAGGGAGGATAAGAAGAGCGGTGTCTATATCGAAAAACCAGTTCGGGTTCATGTCGGGTCGTTCTACCACGGAAGCTATCCACCTTATCAGGAGGTTGGTGGAACTATACAGGGATAGGAAGAGGGATTTGTATATGGTGTTTATTGACCTAGAGAAGGCGTATGACAAGTTCCCTAGGGACGTCCTTTGGAGGTTTCTGGAGGTGAAAGGTGTGCTGGTGGCTTACACTAGGGCGATAAAGGATATGTATGATGGAAATATGACTCAGGTTAGGACTGTGGGAGGTGACTCAGAGCCTTTTCCGGTCGTTATGGGGTTACACCAAGGATCGACGCTCAACCCGTTCTTATTTGCTCTAGCGATGGACGCATTGACACACCATATCCAAGGAGAGGTACCATGGTGTATGTTATTTTCTGATGATATAGTTCTGATTGATGAGACGCAATGAAGTGTTAATGAGAGACTGGAGGTATGGAGGCAGGCCTTGGATTCTAAAGGTTTCAAGTTATGTAGGACTAAGACGGAATATGTGGAATGTAAGTTCAATGACGTGACGAGGAAAGCGGATATGGAAGTCAGGCTCGACTCACAAGTCATACTCAAGAGAGAAAGTTTTAAGTACTTAGGGTCAATTATCTAGGGAGATGGGGAGATCGACAGGGATGTTACACACCGTATTGGGGTGGGGTGGATGAAATGGAGGTTAGCGTCTGGAGTCCTGTGTGACAAGAATGTATCACCGAAACTCAAAGGTAAGTTTTATAGAACGGTGGTTAGACCGGCCATGTTGTATGGAGCTGAGTGTTGGCCAGTCAAGAATTCACATATCCATAAGTTGAAAGTAACAAAAATAAGGATGTTAAGATGGATGTGTGGGCACACTAGACTGGATAAGATTATGAATGAAGATATTCGGGAGAGGCTGGGTGTGGCTCCCGTGGACGACAAGATGTGGGAAGCGCGAATTAGATGGATCGGACACGTGCGGAGGAGAAGCCTAGATGCACCGGTTAGGAGGTGTGAGCGGTTGACTTTGGTAGGTATGAGAAGTGGGAGAGGGCGGAAGTATTGGGGCGAGGTGATCAGGCAGGACATGGAGCGACTTTAGATTTCCGAGGACATGGCTCTTAATAGGAACATGTGGAGGTCGAGCATTAGGGTGGTAGGCTAGGGAGTCGTCGAGAGTTCTTCCCTCTTTGTACCGGGTAGTTTGATAGAGTTTTGTTTAGTCTTGTTAGCGGTCTATGTTGTGTCCACATGGTTGGTTGCATAGTTTTGTGCTATTTTTCTTTCCCTTATTCGTGTTGTTATTTTTTCTGGCATCTTTTGTTGTTACATGCCTTTTCTTTTGTTTCTTTCTGTTATTATAGTCTCTCTTGTTGAGCTGAGAGTCTTCATGAAACAGCCTCTCTACCCTTTTCGGGGTAGGGGTAAGGTCTGCGTATACTCTACTCTCCCCATACCCCACTAGTAGGATTTTACTGGGTATGTTGTTGTTGTATACTACTATGTATTTTGAAAATTATGCATGCATGCCTTTGAAAAAGGAACTTTTCTTTAGAAAACGCTACCCCAATAGTTTGGACAGGATCTTTAGATAGAACGGAGCAAGTCACGCAGGCGAAGGCATGAAACAACCTTCCCCCGCAAAACTCACAAATTTTTCTTTGGATTCAGGACTATTCATCATGAAAAATACCGTCACAACAACACAATCACTATGCACGAAACACATTGTCAGTTAAGAATACTGCACTCTTACTCTTCTTTGCATGGGACTAAGCATTGTCTCAAAATTTGCATGAGACAGAGCCTTGTCTCAACCTTACATGAGGCTAAGACCTACCTCTTCACATGCATAAGGCTAAGCACTACCTTCTATTTGCATAAGACTAAGAACTGTCCCGAATCCCGCATGAGGCTAAGCCCTGCCTCCCACTTGCATGAGGCTAAGCCCTACCTCCTTAATTGCATAAGGCTAAGCACTGCATTCCCATTGCATGAGGCTAGGCATTGTTTCAAAGCATGTATGAGGCTAAGCCCGACCTCCTTAATTACATAAGGGTAAGCTCTGCCTTCTCCTTGCATGGGACTAAGCACTGTCTCGAATCTTGCATGAGGCTAAGCCTTGCCTCCCATTTTCATAAGGCTAAGCATTGTCTTCCCTTTGCATGGGACTATGCACTGTCCCGAATCCCGCACGAGACTAAGCACTGTCTCTCTTGAATTATTCTCTTCTCTCGGGCTAAGCTCTTCCCTCAACTTCATATAAGACTAAGCCTTGTCTTGTTGCTTGTAGCATCATGTATTTTCACCTCATGGGCTAAAATATCGCCAACTTGTCCGAAGGCGCCATAGTCTGAAGGCACCATCCTCATAGCCGGAAGACACCATGCCATGTACTGAGGATCTCTCAAACTTGCATATCATTATTCAAAGGCGTCATGGTTCGGAGGCACCATTTTCATGGCCCGGGAACATCATTTCATGGCCTGCGAATCCCTTACCGCACAATTCATGGCCCTAGACGTCATGGTCTAAGGACATCATCCTCAAATGCATTCATGGCCCGGTGAGTAACCATTATTCCAACAGGAGAAATCTCGCTCCAGTTCCTTCATACTATTTCAAACCTGACCACTCACCATAACCATTTTATCTTATTCAAAACCTTGTACTCGTCCTTGTGATAACGTCATCAGTATATTTCGCCGGTGGATCCAGAACTACACACGACCTGATTCCTGTAAAACCAGGGATATGTAGGCAGCTTGAAAATCTAAATGCGGCCTATATCTCTCAGATCACTCTATTGTGTCAAAATTGGCCATCATATCTTTACCCGACAACTCTTTCATCCTTCCCGGGTAAAGAGGGGTAGTTGTTGATACCCAATTTTTTCCTATATTATTTTCAAAATGAATATATATTTTCAAAATAATGCATGAGCATCAATTAATATTTTTTCATAATTTTATGTAATTTTAAAGGATTTTTATTTAATTTATTCCATTATTTTATTATCTAAATAATTACTAATTGCATCACAAATGGTTTTATAATAATTTATTGCTTAATTAAATAATTTTATATCTATATTAAGTTTTAACTATTTTATGCATAATCATATTTACATCTTTAGGTTATAATTGCAATAACTTTGCAATAGTAGCACATGTGTGCATAATTACTTCATTTTTACATGAAAATGACTTTTTATATTTTATAATATTAATTAATTATTTTTAATCATTTTCATCCGTAAATAACTTTTTCAACATTTATTAACTATTTTTATAAATTATTCTATCAAACTAAATGGGTATTTAAAATATATCCCCTTTCAATTAATTTTTCGGACCTAATTACTCAGCCCAACACCTAAAATGCCTATCCCAATTACCCAGCCCAATTATTAACCCAATACCCTGATCCAATAACCCATAACCCGAGCTTAATTCAATCCTGGTCGTTGATCTCGGAAGATCAACGGTCCAGGATTCATTTTCCTTTTTTAATACACCAAATGACCTAAACCCTACCCATTTACACAAATCCTCCGCCCTTGAAACCCCTTCCCTCCTCTCTTCTCTCTCACCTCCTTCTAACCCTAGCTCGCCATCACCGTTATTCCCCTCGATTCATGGTTTCCTTCTTCTATTTCAGGCCTTACCCGGCCTCATCTCGCTACTGGTGTTGTGATTCTCATGCTACTTGAGTCTAGTCTCAAGAGATTCTAACCAGATTTGGTTCAAACCTCTCATATTATCGACTAATCCGTCTGTATTCACCCATGTTTGTGAGTACTATCATTTTTGTGCTTTTATGGCTTCAAATCTCTGGTTCAAACCATATTTTCGACCTCTGTTTATTTTTTTATTTTTTTTGTATAAACCTTATTATTTCTGGCTAAATCAGTTTAGATCTCTTTTGATCTGAAGTGTTTTGAGTTTGTTTGGTATTTTTCCTTTAATATGTTTTCCCTTTTTATTGCTATTGTCAACCGATTTCATTTTTTTTTCTAAAGCTAGGGTTTGGTTCTAAGAGATTTCTGCAAAAATGTTTTAAAACGTTTAAGTTTTCAACTCTGGTCTTCTTCTTTGCTTTTTCGAATGATCTTACTGGAGTTTCATCTCTATGGCCTTACACCTTAGGGTTTTCAATTATTTGACTGTTGGTTATAGTGTTTTGCCCGTTTACCTAACTCTGTCAATTAACATATTAATTAATTTACTTGCCTAATTAGGGTTTGAAATTGTGCTTTCCTTTAAATTTGATATTTCCCTATTGGATTTTTACTCATTCTTTCCTTGTGTGTGATTAGTAATTGATACTACTTGCCTTATTTCCTTTACCGGCCTGATTTCTGGGCTTTGATTAATTGGGGTTGACTTATAATTGATCTATGAACCTACCTCTTACCTTATTTAGCCCTAATCTTGTCTGTTGATTTATTCCGTGAAAGATGCTCCTTAATTTAAGTTATACTTACTGTTAATTGATTCCTGTTAACCCTAATTGATTGATTGATTTTGCATACCTTACCTTATTTGGTTTTACTCTACTGTATGCTATAAAAATCTTTCATTGTTGTGATTTCAAGGACACACATACACGCACACGCTTACGCTTACAGACTTACACTCACCTTACCCACTCTTATAATTTCTTCACTTTACAACTTAAGAGCTCTCTCTATTTTTCCTCAAAGGATTTAAGTTCTCTCTTTATGATGCTACTCTGATTTCTGCACTGTTTCACCGGCTAGAAGCCAAAGCTAAACTCTCTGGATCCAAACTGCCATTATATTCATGTTTACTTTCTTCCTAACTGGTATGCCTTAACTCGTGTTATCTTTTGATGTTCCATGTGCTTATATGATTAGTTTATTTCAACCTTAGCATGCTTCTGTCTGATCTATGATTCCTGCTTACTTCTTTAGTTCCTGCTACCCTGTCATGTCCCATGTGTTTGTTTGGTTAGTTGTTTCAAACTTCAGCATGTTTCTTCTTAATACATGCCTATATGATCCCACTTAGTGATAATTAATCTTCAGTAATGTGAAACCTTGTTTGATTCAGTTGTATGTTCCATATTCTGAACATGCTTAGATATTGCAAGAATGTGTGGTCAGTTCTGTCTGTTAATCCTTGCTCTTGTGACTACTTTAAGTACTGGTTTGATTATTTATTTTGAATAAACACCAATTTGCTTGAACCTGGTGCTAAAATTGGATTTTGTCTACTCTGGTTGCACCATGTAGTTTGAATACGTTTGCTCCTAAAAAAATAAAACTGTTTTCTAAAACTGTCCCCCACCTCTTATATACTATTTTCAAAGTTCTACTCTTATTATCTAGGTTCTTACCACCCCCCCAATAAGAGCACTGCCTAGGGTCCTAGAGACTCCTCCAAACTCTGATACATTAGGGCTGATCTTCCAATCTTTTACAAATTGTTGTTCTGAGTAAGGTTCGGGTATAAGCATTACCTGGGGTCCTTGAGGCCCTTGGGAACTTTAACACACCAGAAGCCCAATTTTGTGTATCATGGATGGACCGCCTGTATACTTCAGAATAGCTTTACTTGATGGCCTGGTTTCCAGATTAATAATTGGCCTACTAAGGCTCCCTATATTGTACTAATTTTTACTATATAATTTATTCATTATTGGTCTATAATAATGTAATAATCTCTGTAATAACAGATCTGGGGTTATTAGTAAAAGCTGGGGGGAGGGTTATATATCTTTGTTCAAAACTCGGGTAGAAATCCTGTCTATAAGGTTACTGTGTTGATGGTATGAGTGTTACTAATCGTTTAGAAATTCTTCCTATAGGATATTTTTCTTGACTGTTTGTGATCATGCATATTAGAGACAATGTCTATAAGTCTTTTGGTAATTCTGCATTAGAATCCATGTTCTTAGGATCTACACGTATTTCCAATCTCAATGTGCATTAGTGGTCATGTATATAGGATTCTATTTGCTTGAGATAATAAACTTTCCTGGCAATTTGCTTTAAAAATTCTGCCCAATGCTTGTAATAAGTTTTAACACTTAGAAATCATGCCTATAGGAGTTAAATAATTCTTCCAAAATAGAAAGCATGCCTATAGGATCTAAAGAGATAAAAACCTGTCTGTTAAAATCAGTAACTCGTTGTTATAGGTCTATAATTAATAGTTATAGATACCATGCCTATAGGATTCTGCTCTGGTTATCACTTAGGCAAACTTGTAGGTGTATTAAGAATTTTGGGCCTAAAACTGTGACCTCTTTCTGCTTGAAATTTGCCCAGATTCAGAACTTAATCAAAATTAGTAGGAAAATTGATAGGTCTCGATGCTCGCCATAAACAAACTGCTTCTCTACATTCTGTTTCTGCTCATCTAGATATCCTGCCCTATAGGATCCTAAATTAATGAAATTTGCTGATTGAACTGCGTGCATTTGTTTACTATTTGTGGAGGTTAACATGAGCCTTTAGTTTCTCTTCTGTGACAGTCCTATTTGAATTTTGTTTGTCGCCTAGCTTTTTCTCATTTTAAGCAACCTAGGTCAGTCTAGAACCACCTTAAATAGAGGTCCTAAACACCTCCAGGACCATAGGAAAGGGACAGGCAGTACACGTATAAGGCACGAGTTAGAAGCTACTAGAACGCTTAGGTAACAACTGAAAAATAGTAATTGGGTAGTAAAGGAGATGATGACATGTGCGCTAATACTATGTGTAGCACCCCAACCTAGGGAAAGTTACCAAGTATTGCATGAAAATGGTCCTACAGGCTAAAAAACTTAGGACCCCTTTAATTCCTGTTTTAAAATAATAGTTGTCTAAATTGCTTATTTTCCTTTAAAGACTAATTCGCTTAATTAAGTTCGGCCGGGAACCACCGTTGTGGACCTCGAGGGGTGCCTAACACCTTCCCTTCAAGGTAATTTCGAGCCCTTACCCGATCTCTGGTGATGCAAACTAGTTTCATGAATTAATTACTCTAGGTTCCCTAACGCACCTTAATCTGTTAGGTGGAGACTCTTCAAATACCATATCCCATCCCAAAAGGAAGGGAGTTGTCTCATAAATGTCGAAACCCAATTTCGCGAGAAAAAAAAGGGGGCGCGACAACTATAACAGGAGAACAAACCTCCGATACTTTGGAGTTGGGGACTTAGTCGTAAGGAAAGTCACTCTCAACACTTGAAACCCAAATGAAGAGAAGCTAGGCCCTAGCTGGGAAGGACCGTACCACGTCCTCGGAGTAGTAGGCAAAGGGTCCTACAAACTTGGCATCATGGAAGGCGAGCAACTACCAAGAAATTGGAACATATCGATGCTCAAACGCTATTATTGCTAAGGTATAACCTTCTCCCTTTTCATTTATGTTTCATACTAACTTATTGCAGGTCTTCAATTGAGAAGAGTCAAAGCATCCTTTAGCTCGAAGACCTTGGGTTAAAGCATGCGTTGAACTCTTTTTCCCTTAGATCGGGTTTTATCCCAAATGGGTTTTACCTATCAGGTTTTTAACGAGGCAACACCAACATGCTACCTAAAAAAACTCAAAAAGTATTCAAGGCTTCTTTTCAATCAACCTCGAATACTGGGGGACATCACCCTCGGAGGTTACTCTTTCAAAGAAATCAAAATATGCCTAAGAGGGCCTCAATATGAGAATGTTGTATTGGGCCAAACGGTAAAATGAACTGTGTCCATGTAGAACAATTGAGCCCCCGAGGGCAAAAACATGTACACATGTATCAAGTAATCGAAGAAGAATTTTTATTTATCAAAACACTTTGTGCTTCAAAGAAATCTACTATTTTCTCATCCAGCGGCTCGAGGGCCAAACATGCCCGAATACTCGGGGACTGTCATCAACAGTAAGCTTATCGAGTCATCAAAACTCGAAATCGTAAGACCTCAATGAGGCAACATCGAGTGTATAAGACCTCAATGAGGCAACATCGAATCTATAAGACCTCAACGAGACATACTCAAATTTATAAGACCTTAAAAGGGCATAACCCCGATACTAAGACCAAGGATATATATTCAAAACACTTTGTGGCTCGAAGATGTTTACTATTTTCACATGAAACGGCTCAAGGGCCAAAGACTCCCGAACACTCAGGAACTGTCATCAACAGTCAAACTTATCGAATCATCAAAGACTCGAACCCGTAAGACCTCAATGAGGCAACATCGAGGTCTAATGAGCTCAATGAGGCAATATCAAACTTATAAGACCTCAATGAGGCATCCTCAAACTTATAAGACCTTAAAAAGGCATAACCCCGATATTAAGGCCAAGGCTACATATTCGAACTTGTAAGACCCTTAAAAAGGCATACCCTCGATATTAAGGTCGAGATCACTCACCCGGGGACTAAAGGCTACGACCGAACATAAAGACTACGGTCATAATAAAAGGCTACGGCCGAATTAATGCGGCTCGGAGACGTCCGACTTCCGCCATAAAATCTAAAAGCCTCCAAACACTTTGAAAAAGCCGGTTAAGTAGTCTACCCTCGGCATAAGCAAAGGAGCTTTGGTAATATCAGCTCCGAACAATGTAAAGGCTTCGAAAAATCAGCCTTCGAGAAAACCTCACGAGGTACTCAATTATTGTCGCATATCGACTTATAATCGAGGTTCCTATTCGAGCCATCGAAGAGTCGGATGAACACAAAACATGCCAAGGCATAACTAAACGTTAAAAGTCTTTATCCAGAGTGGGGATAATTATAGCCATATTAGAGGTCGATTCGACCCAATCTAAAAAGAGTCTAAGGGCCAATATGTAAGAGCCTAAGGGCCAACCTAAAGAGCCTAAGGGTCGATCTAAAGAGACTAAGGGCCAAATTGAAAAAATCCCAAGGGACAAATTAAAAAGACTAAGGGCCAATGTCTTAAAATCGAAGTATCGATATCTAAAGAACTTAAAGGTCAGTGCACACTGTGTTCGAGGCCTCATCCGAGCTCGGGCTCGAAGGCCCCTAAATTTAAGCTTAACTCAAAGGTTAGACCTCAAGGGGTCGCCTATTATCGATTATTCATCAAGAACGAAAACCTAAGGGTTTTATATTATAAGTATAGCACATCGTATTGGTTATCGACAACAATCAAAATTTATTCCAAAAAAGCAAAGGAAACACAGGAAGTGACGAAAAATCGAAGATTCTTTCATATATAATAAGGGTTCACAAAACATATTTACAAAGCGCACGCTTGGAACCCTTACACAAAAAGAAACAAATAGAAGTCTAATCTACCGACGGGTTCACTTGACCGGATGGAGTCCTTTCAGGAGTAGTGCCTTCGACGGTTTGACCCTCGGCCCCTTAGTCATCAACGACTTCTTCCCCCTCGGGGGCTTCTTCTTCATCTTCCAAGACGCTCTCAGAGCCCCTATCTGAAGCCTCATAATAAGTAAGCAATGTCGCTGATTCTTCCTTTAAAGCCTTCACTCTTTCGATCTCAGTAGAAAGATCGAAGCCCCCTGCATGTGCTTCCTTGAGAGCATGTCTCTGAGATCCCAATAGAGCATGGTCGAGGTCTTGAATCAGCTTGAGCTCAGTCTCTTCAGATATCATCTTGGATCGAGCATTTGCAGCAGCAGCATCTTCCCGGTACGGGGATATGACTGCGTCGGCTTCGGACTTGGTTATGGATAGCGCGGTGGCCGATTTAGCATGGATATCCTTATGCTTACTTCTTTCCACCCTTGCATCTTGAAGTTGATGCTCAACCGAGGTCAGCTTCTCTCGGAGAGTATCTCTCTCGGAGGCTACCTCACTCATGCGCCGCTTGAGACCGAGGATTTCAGTATCCCTGACTCTAAGCCCTCCCGCATCAGGTCATCTTTCTGCTTAAGCTGCAAGAATCAAGTTAAGGCATTAAATGCTAAAGTTGAACAAGCACAAAAATAAACATACTAAAACTATATTACCTACTCCTAGAGATCGGCCCGTTCTCGAGATATCATCTCCAAACGTGCTCGAAGGTCGTGCAGTTCCTCCTCCTTTTTGGCGAAAAGAGCTCTGAACTCATCCGCCTCCGATGAGAACCTCCTACACTCTTCCTCGTAATGGGCCAACTCATCTTGTGACTTAGAAAAGGATTGATTGTAAAACATTATGGCCTAAAAACATAGAGGAAAGAAATCAGAAAACACGAACCAAAACTCAAAGCACGGTTATGGAGTCAAAAGACTACCTGTTTACGGAGCTTCTCGGCTTTTTCAAAAACGAACGTGGAGTTAAGCTCAGGGCCTTGCTCAACCCCGGAAAAATATCCCTCGAACACGTCATTCTCTCTGTGGGAAGCCCCTACATCGGGGAGTTTCCATATTTTGGCATCTCGTATCAGCCCTGGAGAGATGATGGGCTCGGGAGAGAATCATCTACATTAATGACCCCGGGCGGATCAATCGGGGCCTTTTCTCGTCTTCGGGGTGCTTCAGAGTTGGGCTCCCCGAGTTCATCTACCGAGTGCCTCTCAGCTCGGGGCATGTTTTGGCTGCCTGCCGGCTCAGGGACTTCGTTTGACCCACCCTTGAGAATTTCTTCAGCTCGAGCTGGGGCAACATCAACAACTTTTGGTTCAGAAGCCTTCGACTCAACAGTCGTCGGCTCAGCACGCTTCGAAGCAGTTGCGCTTCCTCTTCCCCTAAGTACTAGAGGGCAGTCATCTTTCTCTTCGCCCTTAGCACGAAGACTCTCTGCCACTTTCAAAGTTAAGGTCGCTGAATCGACCTTAGGATTTTGAACTTTAGCCTTGTTCGTCTTCGGGGACTCAGTCGGTGATTTCTTCTTTCTCTTCTTCTCCTTAACAGGTTTTGGGGTATCTGCTTCCCCAGGCGGGGGTTCCCTCATCAAAACGGGCTCTTCTAGGCTTGCACAAGTGCAAAAGGATAAACACAAAGGGTGAGAGTACTATCGAGAGGTATTCTCTCAAAAGAGTTCAAGTATGACGGAAATGAAATTCACCATGATTTTTAGCCTCCCATCGGGTCTTGGCCAGGTCACGCCACACGCGCTTGATATACGGGCAGGTCGAATCGAGTAGTCAGACCCAACCCGGAAGATCCCTGACCGCACTAGGATACCACTCGACAGTTGTATCATCGGAGGGATTTAGTTCAAAAGGAAGAAAAAATATTTAATTGACGAAATATGTTCACTTACGATTCATATTCCATTCCTCGGGGAATGGAATCCTTTCAGCAGGGATCAGGTCTGAGGTCCTAACTCGGACAAAGCGGCTCATCCGCCCTCTGTCCGTGTCCTCGTCGATTCTGGCAAAGAGGACCTTCGATGCCCGACGTTGTAGGTAAATCAGGCCGCCTCGATAAAGTCGGGGACTATACATTCTAATTAGATGGTCGAGGGTAAAAGGCATCCCCTCGACCATGTTCGAAAAGTACCTAATCAGGTAAACGATGCGTCAGAATGATGGATAGATTTGGCCAAGTGTCACCCGGTATTGTCTGCAGAAATCGAGGATCACAGGGCTATCGATGGAGAAGATGGTTCTATCGGACCTAGGGTAAAAGGATATGTGTGCACACTAAGGAAATCGGCTTTATGTGTTGTTATGCCTTCCTCACGAGAAAGAATCTCCACTTGTACTGCCTCCCTCCAGCGGCAGTCAGCCTTCACTTGTCAGTTTCAGTTATCAGGCTAATGTATCGGGACATGGGTTCACGTCGCCCCAGTTTCGAAGAAAGTTTGTCCACTTTGAAATCGGAGGACGTTTCACAAGTTTCGGGGATGCACTCCTCAGTACGAGGAGTCACTACTGCTTTGCTTTTAGACGAGCGTGACGATGGATGGGCTTTCTCATTTTAGGGAACGGTTTCAGAGGTCTTTGCCATTTTTGCTGTAAATTTCAGGAGAAAAGAAAGAAAGTGGTTGAGAGATGAACACTAGAAAGAAGTAAGAAGAGTTGTTGAAGATATGAAGATATGGTGAAAAGTAAAGGTTTAAGGAGTGAAGGGTTGGGATATTTATAGGGGCCAGTTATGCGTGTTGGAGAAGACAAAAAGACGGCCAACCACCGTAATCGATTCGAAGCTTTTCGAGAACCGTGCAAGCGTGACTTTTGAACATCCCTTTTGTCACATCAATCGCCTGCCTGACGTAACTGACGTTGTGATGGAGACATTGAAGAGTCAAAGAATTCAAATCATTTCTTATCATTTCACTCTAAGAAACGCGGGGACTATCTGTATACGGTCAAAATCGGGGAAGTCCGATTTTAAGGCCTCTATGGTGTTCTAAGCCCGGTCTCGAGAAGCTCGAAGAAGAATCTGAAGCTCGACCCCGAGGTGCATCTCTCGAGAGAGTGTATCAAAGGCTCATCGCAGCATACCTCGAGGCGGTATAAAAATCGATGGTCGTCATGGAAACGCGGGAAACGGCCAAGGGCACGTGGTTAGAGCTGATAAGGTCTGCAAGACATAGTACAAGTCCGTACTAAGCCGTTATACAGCTGTACTAGTAGCATTTCTTTGTCATAATTGGGCATGTTCTATGTTGGGATTCTCCCCTCCTATATAAAGGGGATCCTATCATTTTGTAAGACACATGAAGATTCACTGCAATAGAACATTTTCTGTTTTTCTCGCTTAACGTGCTCAAATTTGTCCTACAGCTTTATTGTTTTTTATTTATTGCTCTCCATTTATTGTCCTTCATTTATTATCCATTATTAACTGCCAAAGGCTACCCTCGAGGTCTCCGATATTACTAAGCTCGAGGTCCTCGGCTTCGTGACGACTTTGGTTTGCTTATCTCATTTTCTTACTTGCACTTATTACTTCCTAATAATCAACTAGTGTTAGAATAAATCACATATTTTAGAACCACAAATTAGATATAATTGTTAAATCATTTTCGAGGTAAACATTATTCTAAAGGTCAATAGAGAAATAGGGAAAGAAGTTATATTCCAATGAGAAAGGGGAAAAACAGTTAGGTTATCATTTGCCAAATTTGAACTCAAATGGAGCTAGGTCTCTTGAAAAACCGGTTACAAAAGGAGACCTTGACAAACAGAGGAACTACATCACTTAGAACTAGGAGTAGTACTCAACCCAGCCACCACTCTCAGCTACATCAAAACACTAACAATATTTACAAAAACAGAGTAACGACAAGCGCAACTCATCCGACACAGAACATACATGAGTCAAGCAGCTGGAATATGCATGTTGAGCCTCGATTCATATCTCACAGGTCGTAAGGAGGAGGAGGGCTTCTGGGTCCAATCCCACTAGCATTCTCGTATGCAAATGTCCCTGATCGCCTGCGGAATCGAAATGCCTCCTTTCCTCCCGCACCTGCAGTACATATATACATTCAGCCTGATCCCTTTTAATTTTACACGCAACAAATTGTTGTATGTTAAACCCAACAGACATTAATAAATAATTTCGTCCAACTACGTAAAAACTTGTCCCAAATACTAATTTGCGTTTCAATAAGGACATTTTACGTCGTTATGCTTCAATTAGGCATCACCTTGTAAATTGTATCCACCTATACATTTTTGCCTTACATTATCCGGTAGATAATTTGACATTATTATTAAATTACATAATTGGCCTCCTACCATCTTCACAGATTCTCCCTCCCAAAGCTGAATTTACAAACTACTCCAACAATAATAGGACCCCCTCTAGATCTGTGATAGTCCGCCTTTATTGGAGGATATTTTCTGTTAACAAAAGACGTATTCTATATTGAAATATCTTCCATACTCTGTCTGGTAAAATGAACGAACACTGAAACAACACCAAGCTGAAATTAAGGCATACCAGCAAAGGGAGATACCGGAGGAGTGGAACCGGCACTGGCAGGCGAAACCGGAGGAGAGTCTTTACTCAGATTCACTGGAGGCTTTACTATCATTATACGTTTTGACACCCTAGCTGCCCCTTGACTACCTTCTGATTCTGCAACTTAAAATTCATTAGATTCCGATATTATATCATCGAAAAAAACGTACTGAAAATTTCGATCAATCGTCTTTTTTTTTTTTTTTTTTAAAGTATCATCTAAGTGATCTAAAATTACCGTTTCAATCTTCAAATTTAGACAATATATAGTGACATCGTCCGATTATATGTTATCTTAATGAGAAAAATTCCTCATACGATCGAAGGACTTTTATCAACAAAAAATAAAAACTATAGATCATCCCGCTGATATAAATATGACCATAACAGATAGTTAATTATTAGAACGTAATTAAACTAGTTTTTGCAATACGTGTTATATATAGCAGTTGTTAATTCGTTATATATTGTTGTTGGAAGATAGCAACAAAGGCGTACCCTTGCCGGAACTTGAGGCCAAATTAAAGGTAGAGGACTTTCGGAGTTTGCCAAGGCCACTATCGGGACGGGGACCGGCGACGGTGTCGTCCCAGAGCTTGTCAAGTATGCTCATGGCGTAGGTTAGCGAATCGGCGTAGGTTAAAGTATGGGAAAACAGTATGCTTAGACTGAGTGAGTGAGGGAGGTGTAAGGACGCTACGGATAGGTCTCTTATTTATCGAGGGAATTAGCGTGAAATATCGAACAACCTTTGTGGGATGAGATTGATTCTGTATCGTTGATCTAGATCTGGGATGAGATGGGCGATGGATCTATTAGCACAATGGGATAAGATCAACGTGACAAGGACGGAGTTGGTTTTTCTTTTTTCGTTTGCTTGATCTTTTAATATTTCGCCGTTTGGCAACTTCGGATAGATTTGATCGAGTGTGTCACGTGACGGGTACTTTTCGAGGGAAATATGGGGTATACCATTAATTTTTTTCTTTAAGATTATGTTATTTAGATAGTAATTGTACATAATTATGTTTGTTTTGCTATAACATAATTTTAAGTTAATTTCATGTGTCATGTTCGGTCACAAGCGTATAACACATAATAAACAATAATAAAATTATCACCAAAGGATGTGATGCAGTAGATGAGATTGTTCTTTCCCTTAACCAGAAGTCTCGTATTCGAGTCCTGGGTATGAAAAAATCCTTGGTAGGGAGCGCTTCCCTCCGAATGGGGCCCTATACGGCGCGAATCCGGATATAGTCGGGCTCCAATGCAGGTATCAGACACTGGATGAGAAACAAAAAAAAATAGTAATAAAATTAAATAAACTTTTTTAAATGGATAACTAAATAAACTTTAATGTATAACAAATATATGTGCGTATAAGATATTAAAATTTATTTATTGCTATATATAAATATAACGTGTAATAATTATAAGTATATAATTAACATTCCAATAAGTAATACTCTCGTCGTTTCAATTTAGATGACACACTTCCTTTATCATTCTGTTTCAAAAAGAATGTCACATTTCTATAATTGGACCTTATTTTGAGAAGTTTAGTTACCTCGTCCTTTATGAACGCATGTTTTACCTTGGACTGCGGCCTTCTCTTTTGCTTTACCGGTTTAAACCTTGGGTCGAGACTTAGACGATGTGTTGTTACCTCCGGTGGGATCCCTGTCATGTCTAAATGAGACCACGCAAAACAATCTATGTTATTGATAAGGAATTGAATGAGTTTTTTCTTGAGTTCGGGGATTAATCCCGTTCCCAGGTATACCTTTCGTTCTGGCAGATGTTCGATCAATATCACCTGCTCCAGTTCCTCGACCGTGGACTTCATTGCATCTGATTCCTCGGGAGCGACAAAGGCTCGAGGGGTGAGGAAATCTTCTTCTTAGTCCTCGAGTACCTGTTCCTCGGATTCAATCGAGGTTGTGGTCTGTGATTGCTATTTAGCCATCTGCTTGTCTTTGATGTTTGATTTCTCCAAGGCGAAGGTGTCGGCAAAGGTGTTAAATCATGAAGTGCAAACATCTCTTTTGCTGCGTGCTGCTCCCCATAAATTGTTTTCACACCATCTTGTGTTGGAAACTTCATCATATAGTGAAGAGTTGATGGTACCGCCCTCATGCCTTCCGAGCAATGCATTATACCTCATGTCACCTTCGATGACATGAAATTTTGTGTCCTGGGTGGTCTCGGACACATTCACGGGCATGACGATCTCACCCTTTGTTATTTCGCTAGCCATGTTGATGTCGTTTAAGACTCGAGATGCTGGTACGATTTGATCTAGCAGCCCGAGCTGCTCTACGACTCTCGACCTGATTATGTTGGCCGAGCTACCTGGATCCACAAGAACACATTTAACTTGAATTTTATTTAGTAAAATAGAAATTACCAGGGCTTCATTGTGGGGCTGAGAGAGGCCTTCTGTTTCCTCATCATTGAATGTAAGGGTGCCTTCAGGCATATAATATCGAGTCCGTTTCTCTCTCGTAATCGACATTTTGGTGAATTTTGAAAAAGGTCCCTATGGGATGTCGACCCCACCAAAGATCATGTGGATGATATGCTGGGGTTCTTCCTGCTCATTCTTTCTATTAGCATCTCTTTCTCTTAAGTGGTTTTTTGCCCTGTCACTGAGGAACTCTCTAAGGTGACCTTCGTTTAAAAATCGAGCTACCTCTTATCTCAATTGTCTACAGTCCTCGTTCATGTGGCCATGTGTACCATGATATTTACACCTCAAGTTAGGATTCATTTGATAAGGGTCAGTTTGTATAGGTCTGGGCCACCTGGTATCTTTATTCCTTCCAATGGCCGAAACAATAGTTGAGGCATCGACGCTGAAGTTATACTCTGATAATCGAGGTACTTCTGCGGGATCGGTGTACTTGTCAAATTCATTCTTACTCATGAGTCCCCGAGAATTTTGCACCCGATCGTTTCTNATTTTGGGGGGGGGGGGGAGGATTGCGTCCCGAACTGCTGCTTCATCGATCCGAGACATATGGCTAGTACCTTTCTCTATTTGACCTCGGTTCGCTGTCGTTATCCCTCAAAGCCTTTACTGCTACATGGTCGGGTGAACTGACCCCGAGGGGACTCCCAACTGGTCTTCCTCGACCCTGATCTTTTATTGGTACCTATTATGCACGTCTGCCCATGTAACGACAGGGTATTCAACCAGATTCTGCTTCAACTGTCGTGATGCTATCGGACTTCGCTCATTCAACCCTTGCGTGAAATCTTGAACGGCCCAATCATCGGAGACTGGTGGTAACTCCATTCATTCCATCTGAAAATTGGGACACGAACTCCCTTAACATTTCGTTGTCCCTTTGTTTAATCTTGAAACATATGATTTTCTAGTTGCGACCTTTATAGCACCAGCGTGTTCCTTTACAAATGAATTTTCCAACATGGCGAATGAATCGATAGAGTTCGGGGGCAAGTTGTTATACCAAATCATTTCTCCCTTAGATGAAGTTTCCCCAAATTTCTTCAGCAAAACGGACTAGATATCATCGTCCTCTAAGTCGTTTCCTTTTACACCGCATGTGTATGTAGCGATGTGCTCGTTAGGATTTGTGGTCTCGTTGTATTTGGGTATGTCCGGCATGCGTAACTTCTTTGGAATAGGCTTTGGGGTCGCGCTCGAGGGAAAAAACCTTTGTACGAACTTTTTTGAATCCAAACCTTTCGTAATCGAAGGTGCCCCCGGTATCGCATCAACTCGGGAGTTCTACGTCTCCACGTTTTTGTCATTATCTTTGATCCTCTGTTCTCCTGATTCGATCCTTTTGGTGAGTTCCTCGAGCATTCTCATGATTTCAGGGTTAGTCTCCGATACATTATCATTCGACCTCTTGGGCACCCGCTCAGCTCGACGAGTGGTTTCTTGCTCATCCACACTTGGAGTTTTTTGATGGCTTTGTAGTTGAGCAATTGCAATCTGCTGAGCTTGTAGCATTTCGAAGATTACTTGGAGGCTAACTCCCCCATCTCCTAGAGCCTGCGTTCCTTGACCACCAGGTCGGGCCTCCCTGTGTATAGTCCATCTGATGTCTGCACCTAAGTCCGCATTTAGAGCAACACGCGAACCAACATCGACTAGTTCTACAATCGGCACTACTCCGAGGTTAAGCGGTGGTACACCTACCCCTGAAGCAACTGCATTGTCATTTTCCCGTGAAATTCGAGGTCATCACTTCCGTGCATGGGTGCATTTTGCGAGTTCGACATATTTCAACCTGAAAACAAAGAGTCTTTGACAATAACAAGTGGGAAAATAACGTGTGTTATCAAAATCAGCACTGAAATAATCACTATTATCTTTAGCCCCATGGTGGGCGCCAAACTGTTTAGCCTAAAAATATGAGTAACAGTTAAACTTATGTTTGAGGTATAAAAGATATGTAATTTAATCGAATAATGATTGATAATCGAGAAAATAAGTGTGTGAATTAAGTGAGCAAGATAGATCAAACCAATGCGTGAACAAGCCTCGACCTCGAGCCATGACAACCTCGAGAAGACTTCAAATGAACAGTAGAATAAAGTAAAGAGAAACTAAAGAGCAATTCTGAGAGATGAGCACAAAAAGTAAGATTGTATATTCTTTGTGAATGATTGATGATCTTTACAAATAATTGGGGTCCCCTTTATATAGGAGGGGAATCCTAAATAAGGTACATTTCTTTTTTACAGTAAAGAATCTTATTGGGACAGCTGTATAACCACCTAGTACGGATTTGTACTAATTCGTACAAATCTATTTCCGGAATTTACACCATGATCTTGGGGAAGTGGCGAGAATCTTGTCCTTCTGTAACAAACTCGTAACGGCACTGTCTTGGAGTCGGTCGTACTTGGCTCCGATGTTCCTCGAACACTTAGGTCTTCGAGCCTTTTATCCTGCCTTCGAGCCCGAGCTTGGTCTTTATCGAACTTCTGCTCTTGATACAACCTCTCGAGCCTACAAAATCGGGGGTATATAATTTTGACCGAACACAATGGCTCCTTTTTTCAGCATGGTGCTTGATTATTGGTGGCTAATAATAAGGATTATTTGATTCACATACTAGTTATAATGAGAGTTATAATATATGAATTATTTATGCAGTAATAAAATGAAGGAATTACAATGCTTTAATTAATAATAAAATGATTGTCATACATGAAATACAAAGTACAAAAGGACATTTATGTCTTAAACTAGTTTGACTTCTATCACGTGATAACTTAATCAATTATATTATTTAATTTAATACTGCCAACCAATGCATTTGCTAGCTTAAAATTATCTTTTTCTTATGCGATTAACCAAATATTATATAATATCTTATTCAAAATTTTATAATGGAAATAATTACCCCAGTACATTCAACCAAACGACTCCGAGAGCAATAACTTATTTAGGCTAATAAGTTGATGCAACTCCAAACTTTAATTTACAGTAAGGTATCAGCTCAATTGTTAGGCAGGTTATTACTGCTCAGAAATTTATCAGTGTGATAACTTAATTTTCGACTGTTCTTTTAACTTGAAACAGTAAGTAAAACTATAACGTAACTCTCGAAGAATATTTAGTAGGCGTTTGGACATAAGAATTGTAAAATTCCAAAAAATGGTGAAAATTTTTTTCAAGCGAAAATAGTATTTGAAATCTAGAGTTGTGTGTGGACATAAATTTTAGTTTTGGTTGTTTTTGAAGTTTTATGAGTGAATTTTGAAAAATAGCTTTTTGGAGTTTTTCAAATTTTTGAAAATTTTCAAAATGCATCTTCAAGTGAAAATTGGAAATTTTATGAACAAAGCTGATTTCGAAAAAAAGTGAACTTTTTTTGAAAAAGGGAAAAAAAAATTGTATGTAGTTTATGTTTATCCTAAAAATCGAGTAACAATTAAACTTATATTGTGATTTTAATGATACGTGATTTAATCCAATACTAATTGATAAATGATGAATTAAATAGATAAATTTGATAATAGAATAAACCAAACTAGTCTGCAAGTAATGCGTGGACCTCGGTTCGAGATGGTCTCGAGGTTAAGTAATAAGAACAATAAAGAATAGAACAAACAGTGATGAACAGTGAGTGAAATAAAGAGAGCAACAGAATAGATTCTTATCAGTGAATAGTGATTATAATGTGTTTACAAATGAATGGGATCACTCTTTATATAATAGAGGAATCCTAAATAAGGTACGATTCTAATAACTGAAGTAAATCCCATGATTGGAATCAATAACCGCTCTGATATGATCTATTCCGGGATTTCCTGATCTTCGGCCGGTTCCTGATATCTCACCATTCCGTTGTTACGCCTTACTAGAAGTCAGTTATGCTTGGTCTTGATTGTTGCAAGCCTCGATCTCAATGAACACTTCGATCTCCAGGCTCGATGTTCTATCTTCGAGCTCGAGCCTGATCCCTCGAGGCAACTCCCCTGCCCATGAAATCGGGTATGCCCGATTTCGACCTTATACAGATAGTCCCCTCATTTTTTGGAGTTTAACGAGAAGAAACAAATTTGAGACTTCGATCTAATACCTCGATCAAACATGACGTCAACCTCGTGACGTATGCGACAGAAGTGATTGAAGCGCCACGTCTGCACAGTTCCTAAGGTCATTAATTAATGCCAGTTTATTTTCGGCCACCAGTGCTTTCAAACCGTCAAAATGGCAATTATAAATAGATCACCTTCATAATCTTCTCAAAATTTACTTTCAAAACTTCTTCTAATCTCCAAAAGCTCTTCTATTCTCTTCCAGTTCATCATCTTTGCCAGTTTTCATTCGCCAATCTTTTATTAAAACACAAATTCCGCCTTCTTCTTTCTTAAACCTCATATATCAATGGAAAAAAAATCAAAGAGTGTTCCTCAAAAAGAAAAGGCCTCCCAATCTCGGCCAGCCGGTGACAAAACACCGGTGGAGCCACACATTGAAGAGTGCATCCTAGGCCGTGTGAACTTACTTCCGACTTTAAAGTCGAAAAACCTTCTTCGTTTCCTGGCCGATGCGAGCCTATATCTAGATACATCTGCTCGATATACGAAGGTGATCTCGAGCGGGTGAAAAAAGATTTTCACTGGGAGGATAAAGAAGTGGTGATTCCTACCCCCGAGGAGGACAACACTACTCATGTGAAAGGGTTCTTAAGTGTGTATAATTACCCATTCACATTGGGCCCCGTCGATCCCATCAAACTTGACTTTTGCCGCCAATACCGGGTAACCCTATGCCAGATTTACCCCTTTTTTTGGCGCATTGTCATTTTGCTCAGATTCTTCACGAGCAAGGTCGAGGTGATGTCTTTCAACCTCAACCATCTTATTATTCTATACAACCCCCGTCTTTCTCGGAGTGGACAAATAAGGCTTCAGCACCGGGCCATGAAGGTCCTGTTCTCGATAGACGAGGACTGATAAGTAGGAATTTTAACCTATTATTTATTCTCTTTTACTTGTGTTTTGGGCCAAAAATGCTTGAAGGAATTCCCGGAAACTAATGAAATATGCTTTCTTGCAGGAATTATTCAAAATGAGCCAAAGGAATCAAAATCAACTCACAAAGGAGTCAAAAGTTGAACAAAAACCAAGATTGGGCAAAAAGGTTTGAAGTGCGGACCGCACAAATATTGTGCGGCCGCAAAAGCTATTGTGCGGCTGCGATCAAGAGTACGCGGTCCGCAAGAGGGAGATTCAGAGATTTGCAAGTTCAGGCTAGATGATGAGCGTGGACCGCACCTGAAATGTGCGTCCGCATTTAAAATTATGCGGACCTCAATGAATGAGATTCAAAGAGCTGGCAACTTGAGAAAAAGAGAGGAGCGCAAACCGCACCAGAATTTTGCGGCCGCAGAAGTACCTTGTGCAGCCGCGATCGAAATTATGCGGTCCAGATGAAGAATCAGAGAGTTGATTTCAAGCCAAACTCAAGCAAGTGTAGACCACATCACTTTTATGCGGCCCCATAATCTGGAGCGCGGCCGCACTTAGAATTATGCGGTCTGCGAAAGTTCAGCTCAGTCCAGAATCAAAGGAGAAAAACATGGACCGTACCAGAATTTTGTGGCCGCACTCAGAATTATATGGCCGCACAACCTCTACAGGGGAAATTTTGTCAGATATTTTCATCTTAGTATAAATAAAACTTTTTGTTATTTTTAAGTTATGTAATGTTTTGTATGAGCACCTGAGACGGCTGACATTTCTCTTTTCGGAAATTTTGTACTAGATTAACTTATTAACATTAGATTTTCATCCCATAATTAATATTATGGATTTTATCTTCATTTCATCTTTAATCTCTATTATTTCCATGAGTATCTAAACCCATAGATAGGGTTGTGACCCAACCCTAGTGTGGGTATTTGATTTTAGGGCTTGAATGTGAATGTGTTAGTGATATTGAGCTTAGTTCTTGCTAGAACTCAAGAATTAATGGTTGCAAACGTTGATTCATGCCTTTATGACTACTTAGTCACTACTTGAGAAAGAGGGACTAAGTCTAGGAAAACTAGGCTAACAAGGAATTGGGGTGAACTCAAGAAATTGATAGCCTCAATTAAAGGGTTAAACCTAGAGATAGTGATACCCGACTTGAGCTAATATCACTTGATTTGCATGAATACCCATTTGGACTTGAGAAAGACAAATTAAGCAAAATCACTCAAACTACCGAGAGGTATACACTGAGTACCCGAGCATGATAACTATATTATGATCCCAACTAATTAAGCTTGACCTGGATTTTGGTACTTGTTAGATATCCACATAGGTATAAGTTACTACTCTAGTCTCTTTAAACACTTGAAAAACAACAACAAACATATTGTCCTTAGTTTCAATATTGCAATCTTTAGAGTAAAGTTAGAAGTAGAAATCAAACCCAAACTTGTGGAAGTGTAATTAGATTCAAAACCGCATCTAGCTTAGATATAAACCAAATTCCAAACATTAACTCCCTATTGATTCAATCCCGACCTAGTTGAGTTAAAACTGCATCGACCACCCGCTACTCAATAGTGTGTAGGCTTGGACCCGATCAATTTTTGGCACCGTTGCTAGGGAGTTAGACGGTCTTAGCTATATATCTAAGTATTTGTGTGATTTGTTTTTCTTTCCTTCCATTTTTCTAATTTTTCTTTGTCAATTGCTTTTAGGTACCAATGGCTCTTAAACAAAACGAGGCACTCGGAAAGATTCCATTGGGGAGGAGGTAGATGTCGAACAAGTGGATGAGGTTCATCTTGATCCTTAAGCACAAAGGAGAGGCAGACAACCTCATGATAATGTGCCAAACCCTGCCCCATCTCCAAGGGCAGCACACTGGGTGTTGCCCAACGAAGGCTATGTAAGTGCAATAGTCCCGCCCTGAATTAGGGCGGGAAACTTTCAGATAACCAATGTCATGCTTACATTGTTGGAACAACGGGGTTTCTCTACCAGAGCTCCACATCAAAACGCATATAAGCATCTCAAAGGTTTTGTTGACACGTGTTGGGGGGGGGGGGGAGTAGACAAATGTCTTTGAGGACACATTGAGGTTAAGACTATTCCCTTTTTCACTTCGGGGAAAAGCTGTGGACTGGCTAGAGAGGTTGCCCAACCATTCCATACACACTTGGAATGAGTTTGCCGAGAAGTCATCGCAAAGTTCTTTTCTGCGGGGCATATGGCGATGCTGAGAGATGAAAATTTGGCTTTCAAATAAGAGCCAAATGAACCGTTGCATGAAATTTGGTAAGGGTATCGCACAATGGTCAAAGAAGGCCCTAAAATTGATATGACCGAGGCAATGATCTAGCAAACCATTTATAGGGGGATCAACTCAACTAACCAGTGTGTGGTGAATCAACTCGCCGGGGGTAACTTCATGAACACGCCGTACTCTAAATCATGTGAAATATTATATGAGATGATGAATACCTCTTCGGCTTGGCAAAGTAGAGCCAACGTTCCTCGGGGTGACCCTAGTGTTATCCACCTCCACAAGGAATTTCATGATCATGGGCAAGCCATAGCGGAGTGGACAACCACCATGAATCAGTTGGCTAAGGCTCAGCTTCAACAGGTTTAGGGGCCAAAATAGGTAAATGCCATGGAAGGAGTAAACATGATGGTCAACAAGAGAAGGCAACGGGATAACAAGATCAAAACAATCCGGAGCAATTTGAGAAAAGTAGTATTTGGTAAAATCAAGATGATGAATATGATGATCAAAGTGAAGAGGTTCAATATGTCAACAATTACCAAGGTCAACAGAGCAATGCTTCAAATCAACAACAATGGAGACGCAGGGAAACCAAGGTAATTGGGACAACCAAGGTCAACAAGGAAATTGGAATAGTGGCAACAACAACAACCAAGGCATTTGGGGGAACAACAACAATTAAAATTGGGGTGATCAAGGAAATCATGGAAATTGGGGAGGAAATAATCAGGGCAATTGGGGTGGCAACAATCAAAGTAATTGGGGAGGAAATAACAATCAAGGGGGTTGGAACAACTCCAATCAACGAAATCGAGGTCCGGACTTTCAAAGGCCCCTATTGTATCAACAACCAAACAACTTGCCTCCATATCTGTCACAAGGTCCTAGTTCTTCTAATATGAGATGGGAAGGATTGAAAGCATGTTCAAGTAAACAATGTAAAGAAACCCCGACTCCGATGCCCAAATAGCCTCCCACAACACTTCTATCCGCAAATTGGAAGTTCAATTGGGCCAAATTTCTCAAGACTTGAATACTCACCCTAAGGGGGCACCACCAAGTGATACGGTGGTGAACCCGAAGGGTGGGAACAATACGGGGCATGCTATGGCGGCGACAACAAGAAGTGGGAGAGGTGGTGTTGCTAGTACCTCAAACTCAAGCAACAGCGTGAATGATGATGTGTTTATGTGTCAATGTTTTCCAAGGAATGGGATCATATATATATGGGCCCCCAAAACTTTCCTTGGACCTTGAGAACATGAAGAATCCACCAACAAAGCCCTCAATCGAGGAGCCTCCCACATTGGAGTTGAAGCCCTTGCCTTCACACCTCAGGTATGAGTTCTTAGGCCCTTGTTCCCCTTTACCTGTTATTCTTTCCTCGAGCTTAACTAACGTGCATGTAGATTCCACCCTTGCGTTGTTCCAAAGGAGCAAGAAGGCAATAGGTTAGGGTATAAGACCCGCCTTTTGCATGAAAAAATCATATTGGAGGAGGATTACATCAAAGAGGGTTAAATGAGGCCATGCAACAAGTAGTCACGAAAGAGATCATCAAGTGGTTGGATGCAGGGGTTGTCTACCCCATTTCTGATAGTTCATGGCCTTCATCGGTACAATGTGTCCCAAAGAAGGGGGCATGACTGTGATTACAATTGACAAAATGAATTGATCCTCACAAGAAATGTCACCGGTTGGAGAGTATGCATGGATTATAGGAAGCTCAACAAAGTGACTTGGAAAGACCATTTTTCGCTTCCATTTCTTGGTAAGATGTTGGATAGGCTAGCCGGACGTGCTTATTATTGCTTCTTGGATGGGTATTCTGGATTTAACCAGATTCTTATTGCACCTGAAGACCAAGAGAAGACCACCTTCACTTGTCCATATGGCACATTCGCATTCTCGCGGATGCCTTTTTGTGTATGTAATGCACCAGCTACTTTTCAGCGGTTATGATGGCAATGTTCACTGACATAGTGGAGGACTTCCTCGAGGTTTTCTTGGATTCTTTCTCTGTTGTGGGAGATTCTTTTGAAGAGTGTTTAGATAATCTTGATAAGGTATTGGAACATTGTGAAGAGACCAACTTGGTGCTTAATTGGGAGAAGTGTCACTTTATGGTCGAGGAGGGCATTGTCCTCGGCCACAAGATCTCCAAGAATGGCATTGAAGTGGATAAAGCGAAAATTGAAGTGATATCAAAAATCTCTCCTCCCACTTCCGTCAAAGGAGTGAGGGGCTTTCTAGGTCACGCGAGGTTTTAGCATCGGTTCATTAAGGATTTCTAAAAAGTGGTGAACCCCTTGTGCAAGTTATTGGAAAAAGATGCCAAGTTTGTGTTCAATCATGATTGTATGAAAGAATTTGAGCTACTCAAGTATAGGTTGACTACCACTCCCATCATTACCACACCAAATTGGAGCTTACCATTTGTGCGATTCTAGCAATGTGGTGGTACGAGCAGTGTTGGGGCAAAGAATCAACAAGATATTCTATCCGGTCTACTATGCTAGGAAGACCATGAACGATGCCCAAGTCAACTATACGGTGACCGAAAAAAAACTCTTAGCCATTGTCTTTTATATGGAAAAGTTCTGCCCGTACCTCATGGGTACCAAAGGGATTGTTCACACCGATCACGCTGCACTTCGTTATTTGATGAGTAAAAAGGACTCTAAGGCTAGGTTGATGCAGTGGGTGCTCCTTCTGCAAGAATTTGATCTTGAAATCATAGACTGCAAAGGGAGTGAGAATTAAGTGGCGGACCACTTTTCCCGATTAGAAGAGGAGGGGAGGCCCCATGATGGCCTTGAGATCAATGATTCGTTTCTAGATGAACAACTCCTTTCCATGTCTTTGACCAGGATGCCTTGGTTTGCCGATGTGGCCAACTATCTTGTGAGAGGCATTATCCCGAATGAGTTCTCTTCAAACCAAAGGAAGAAGCTCAAACGGGACTTCTTGGATTATTATTGGGACGAGCCATATCTTTTCAAAATTTGCACTGATGGTGTTACTCGGAGAAGTGTTCCAGAAGAAGAGCAATTGGGTATTCTTGAAGCTTTCCATTCTTCACCATATGGGGGTCACCATGGTGGAGTGAGAACTACTACAAAGGTCCTAAGCCATGGATTCTATTGGCCTACCTTGTACAAAGACGCTAGCGAGCTCGTTAAGCATTGTGATGATTGCCAAAGGGCCGGTGGGATCTCCAAGAAGAATGAGATTCCTGTCACCACCATTCTCGAGATTGATATTTTCGATGTGTAGGGCATCAACTTTATGGGTCCATTTGTGAGCTCGTGTGAGAACACCTATATTCTTGTTGCTGTGGATTACGTGTGAAAATAGGTTGAAGATGTGGCTTTGCCCAACAATAAAGCACGAAGTGTGGTAGCTTTCTTGAAGAAAAATATATTTACAAGGTTTGGCATCCCAAGGGCCATCATTAGTGATGGGGGTTCACATTTTTGCAACAAAGGCTTTGACACTTTACTCTCGAAGTATGGTGTCACTCACAAGGTGTCAACCCCCTATCACCCCAAGGCAAATGGAAAGGTGGAAGTCTTCAACATGGAGATCAAGAGTATTCTATCCAAGACTATCAATGTAAACCAGACTGATTGGTCAAGGAAACTTGACGGTGCTCTTTGGGCCTATAGAAAAACTTACAAAACTCCAATTGGTATGTCTCCATATCAGTTGGTATTCGGGAAATCATGTCACCTACCGGTGGAATTAGAGAATAAGGCCATGTGGGAGTTAAAGAAATTGAACCTTGAGTGGAATGTAACTGTCAATCTTCGGGTGGAGCAATTGAATGAACTTGATGAGTTCTAGTTCCATGCTTACCCAGTTCGTCCTTTTATATGGACAAGATGAAGTACCTACATGATAAGTATATCCGGAACAAAGAATTCATAGAAGGTGATCTTGTTCTTTTATTCAACTCTCGGTTAAGGATGTTTCCGGGAAAGCTAAAATTAAAGTGTAGTGGTCCTTTTGAAGTGGTACATGTGACTCTTTTTGGTGCTCTAGATTTGAAAAATAAGAACGGTGAGATATTTAGAGTCAATGGGCACCGGGTGAAGCACTACCTTCGTAAGGTTGATGATGGCCACATTGTGGCATTGTTCCATTTCAAATTAATGATGGTAATATGTGTCGTGCCACGACGTTAAATTGGGCGCTTCTTGAGAGGCAACCCATGTGTTTTTCTTTCTCTTGATTTTTCTTTTTAGATTAGGCATTGTTTTGGACTAATTGGTTGTGAAGTATATGCAGGAATTGGGTGTGCAGTGTAGGAAATTGAAAAGGAAAACTCTGGCCAAGTGGTGAAATTGTGCAGACCGCACAAGCCCTTCACGGCCGCACAATTCTGTGTGCGGTCGCACAACTGGAATAGGGAAAATGCCAACTCTCTGAAGTTTCGCCTGACAAAATCCCTTAAGGATTACCGGCCGCGATCAAAATTTTGCGGATCACACAAATCGTGCGGCCGCAACCATTTTTATGTGGACTGCACCATTGTATCAACTGCTGAGTTTAAGAAGGTAAAGAGTGCGGACTGCACCAAAATTGTGCGGCCGCACTCAGGTAAGTCGGTGGGCCAACAGGGTCAGAGTATAAATAACCCTTTCTAAGACTTTTCCCACTTTACACACTCTTATCACTCAAGCTAAACTAAAGCACAATGCACTTGTTTTCAATCTCATCTCTTATTCATCAAGTGTTGATTTCCTACTACATTTCACTAGTGGTATGTTGATTTCGATGAGTTAGTTTCATCTTTTTCTTTTATTTTCTCTTTGTTTTAGTTTTCTTTTTTATCTAGGGTTAGATTCATGCCAAAAATGTCAAATTGATGCTTAATTCTTGCTTAGAAGCATGTGGATAGTGTTTGAATGCATAATGGGGGATGGGGTTAGTAGCTTTTACAGTTTTATTGCCATGAATCATGCCTAATTAGTGAAAACCCTAGTATTAATCGTACTTTAGTGCCGCTCTGATTTGAATTTCGTGGCCACACACATTTTTGTGCGGTCCGCGCTAGGGTATGCGGCCGCATACAAATTTGTACGGTCCGCGATACCCTAGATTGAAGACACTTGTGATTGCTAAGATTGTGTGGCCACACTCAATTTTGTGCGGATCGCATTAGATTTTTTGTGGCCGCACTCAAAATTGTGCGGCCCGCATAGTTAAACTTCAGAGACCCAACAAAATGATTATGCGACCGCGCGCATATTTTGTGCGGTCAGCAATGGATTTTCGCGGCTGCACTCAAAATTCTTCGGTCCGCACTAAGGTAACTTCAGAGAACCAGTCATCTGAACCTGGGATCTTCGTGGCCGCATTCAAAATTTCACGGTCTGTGATGGACATTATGCGTCCGCACTCATTTTTGTGCGGTCCGTGATGGGCAGTCTGCGGCCGCACTTATTTGTGCGGTCCGTGCTGCACTGTTCTGAGAAGTGACTTATTTATTTTTAATTATGATTCTATAACAGATGTTGAAACCCAATTATAACTTACTTTCACTACTTGTACGTTTCAAACAATGGTGCATTCACGTGGTCGAGGTGATACTTCCAAAGGGAAGGCATAATCCTCTCGAGGCCGGGGTAGAGGAAAACCTAACATGCCACTATCAGTCCAGAAAGTCTTGGGCAAGAAGACTACCCTCAGTAGACCACCTCCAGACTCCTCAGACACCAGCGAATACCTCCCATCCCAGGAAACTTCTGAGGGGGATTCTGTACAATCACAACAGGGGCCACATTCACAACAATTCCCCGATAGACTCTGTTTAGTCAATGAACCTACTTCCTCCTTTAGTTCTTCTAATGGCTCAGAGGGAGGTAGTCAGCCATCTTCCCCATCTTCCCCATCTGCTACAATACCTGCCACAACAGCTACCCCAATCAATTTAGATAATGATGATGATGTCCCGGATGACGAGAGATGGAGTGACACAATTGCGGGAGGCCTGGCTAGATCAAGGAAGCTGGAGGTGTGGGCTGATAGATTTGTAAGTGAGAAGGCATATGAAACATTTCGGGAATGGTGGCCCCAAAGATCGCTCACTCTTTAGCGACAATTCATAACCAAAGACCTAAGCGAGCACAATCCGAATGTCCTAAAGAAATTTATGGAGAGAAAAGGATGGAAATGGTTCACCGGCCGGTTGAAAGATGCCAATGAATACCTAGTCAAGGAATTTTATGCCAATGTTGCCCACATCAAAAAGGGTACAAAGGTGATGAAGGTCCAGAACTTGAAAATCCAGTTTGATGGCCACACACTGAACAAATATGTAGGGTTTGAGGAGGTCGAGGTAGTGCAATACTTGGAGAAGCTAGCCTTGGATGATGCAGTTCGCCCATGGCTAGCTGAGATACTTGCCATTCCGGGGACAACACCTGCATGGCTCACAGCAGGAGTTCAAATTGTCAGAGCCACCCTTAATTTTGAAGCAAAAGGGTGGAAAACATTCGTGTGCAGCCGTCTTGACCCATGACAACATGAGAATGTCCTTCCACTCCCCCGGGCAGTATTGGTAACTTCCATCATGGCAGGCTATCCTACTAATGTCGGGAACTTGATGTCCTACAATATCTCCAATGCGGTCCAGAAAGAAGAAAAATCTTATCCCTACCACAACTTCCTCATAGAGTATTTCCAATATCAAGGGGTAGAGACGAGACATTTTGATGTGGAGGTGAATGATAAAAAGCCTTTATCATGGTACTACCTCGAGGGAGAGGACAACCCTAAAGTTAAGGGTAAAGCCACTACCTCTACTGGTCAGTCTAAAGAGCCAGGGGTAGTGGCCATTGGGTCAGTTGTCGAGCCCTCCACAGCAGCTGATAGTTCTACTGGAGCAGCTGCCATGCCTTCTCCGTCTTTTAGACCATCTGTCTCAGTGCCACTGTCAGTGCCTTCATCTTCTACCTACCCTCAGACTATACTAAGGGTTTCTTTGACACTATCCAGTCTCAACAACTGGATGCAGACAACTAGCACAAAGTTGATTGCCATATCTAGTGTAGAGGAAACACAATCATCAGCCCCAGTAGAGCTTCAGGTACCTCCATTAGTGAAGGACTCATTGAAGAAGATTCTGGACAACCAGAAGAAGATCTGGGAGACTCTTGATAGACATGGGAAGATTATCAAGTATTTGGGGAAGCAGGTGAAGAAGATGTGGAAGACTGAGGCATCAATGAAGTCATTGGAGAAGTTGAGAAAGGAGGTCGAGGTGCAGCAGTGCCCAAGGCATCAGTGGCAGCAGCCGGCCAGTCTAAGGAGCCGGCTGCAACTTCACACACTGCTGAGGAGCTGATTCAGATGCCTAACAACCCCGTAGGCCCCCCAGTTAGAGGATATGGAGATCTAGTTAGAGGATACAGAGGGTGCTGATGACCCTATGAATGCTGAGGACCCTCTACATGTTGAGGACTCGATGCAGAAAGAGACCACATAGGGAGTTTTCTCTACTCTCTACCCCTTTTCCCTGTTCTTATTTGTTATTAGCATTGAGGACAATGCTATATTTCATTTAGGGGATGGTCCATTTTGATTTTGATACTTTGACATTTGGTATGTAATAACCATTACTATATTTTTCTTTTTTTGGTATGTAAATATTTTTACCGTTCAATGTATATATTCATTTCCATTATGTATATATTGGCTTTACTTCATTTTGTACATATTTAGTTTACTTTCCGTAGTTTACTTCATAACTTATTTCGTTGTTTTACATTAGTAGCATAGCTTCTTATTTACTTTAGTAGCTTCTTTTTAAGTTGTTAGCTTCTTTTCACGTTTTATGTGAACAATAAGCCTTTGATTTTCTTAATGCTACGGTTCTTTCCAAAGGTGGATGTTATGTGAACCGGGTGGCTCTTCCTAACGATGGATGGCATGAAAACCTTCTTAAGGGATTGAGTCCGTTTTCTTTATGTTTTGATATGTATAGTAGTAATGAATAAAAGTGTCTCAAGAAAGTTTCACTTGGTACTAACACATTTACCTTCGACCTTATGGTTAGAAACAAAGTTGATTGGCAAAGAATATCTCTAGTTGTGACCTTTAGACTCTTGTGTTGACTAAAAAATCATCGAGTGGTTTCTTTGAGCCATTTGTCATTTTCAATCTTAGCTAGGGTTATTGTGGGCCCTCGACTCTATTCTCTTTAACAATCCAGCAGCTTGGGAGGTGATGTATTGAATTGCAAGTCCAAGTTCCGTGCCAATAAGTCTAGAACTTGCCATGAATGTTTGTTTAGGCGAAATTCTAAGTGTAGCTCGACTTGAGAAATGATTGTAGACTCTCGTTGATCCAATTTGAAACTTGAAAGCTTCGGTAGCATACCAGTGTGATATCCCTAGTCAAACCCTTTGATCCGAAGCCCCTTTTCATTCAATAGCCACGTTACAAGACTTTATCCGTTTTATAATGAACCTTTCTTAGCACCCGATCTTTCCTAAGTATTCTTGATAAATAATTGGAAAAAACATAAGTTTTGGGGGAGAGACGAGGAATTTGAAAGTGATAAAAGGTACAAAGAAGAAAAAGAAATGAAGAAAAAGGAAAGGCAAGGAAAAGGAAGAAAGGCCAAAAAGAAATATGTCAAAAAGAAAGTGAATAAGGTAGAAAGTTGAAGAGATTCAAAGAAAGAAATGATGAAAGACATGAAGTGATTAGAAAAGGAGAAAAATGACTGTCATGATCAAGAAAGGGTGACATTATGTCTCTCTAGTTCCCCTAAGGAATAAGAAAATGATTCAAAAGAGTCAAGAAAGTATGAGCCGTAATGAGAAAATGGAGTGCTTAAGGAAAGATGAAACTATCATATGACGATAACTCCTACCTTGATCCAAAAGCCTTCATCACATTCCCGCAAAAGCCCTATATGATTTCAAGTTGAATGAGCTTAAATTAATGGTGATTTACATAAGGGGAAAGCTTATGGTACTTAGAGCAAGACTTGTGGCATTCTTTTGAGAGAGATGAGCGTACTTATTCACAATCCTTGTTTCGAGTGCTACATTCTAAAGTGAGATTTGCTCATGGAGAGTATAGGAGGAGGAGTTTGGGTTCCACAATGACATACGTGATAGAGCGAGCTTCCTTGATTAATTAAGTCAACTCTTGATGCTCTAGTGTCACATTAGAACTATGGTAATCAAAAAGGTCGAAACATGGTGTTGTTGATAATTCATTTGTGTTGAGGGTAATTGTTAGTCCCATTGCATGATTGATTCACCTTAGGTCAGCTGAAATATCTTTTTTTTCAAGTGGAGGTGGGAATTACCTTATTTGCTTGAGGACAACTAAAAGCTTAAGTTTGGGGGAGTTGATAAGTAGGGATTTTAACCTATTATTTGCTCTCTTTTACTTGTGTCTTACACCAAAAATGCTTGAAGGTATTCTCGGAAACTAATGAAGTATGCTTGCTTGCAGGAATTGTTCAAAATGAGCCAAAGGAATCAAAATCAACTCACAAGGAGTCAAAAGTTGAACAAAAACCAAGACTAGGCAAAGAGATTTGCAGTGCGGACCACACAAATATTGTGCGGCCGCGATCAAAAGTATGCGTTCCGCAAGAGAGAGATTCAGAGAGATGCAAGTTCAGGCTAGATGATGAGCGCAGACTGCACCATAAATGTGCAGCCGCAAAAGTTCCCGTGCGGCCGCATTTATTATTACGTGGACCGCGAAGACTGAGAATCAGAGAGCTGGCAACTTGAGTAAAAGAGAGGAGTGCGGACCACACCAGAATTGTGCGGTCGTAAAAGTCGCGATCAAAATTATGCGGTCCGCAAGATGAAGAATTAGAGAGTTGACTTCAATCCAAACTCAAGAAAATGCGGACCACATCACTTTTATGCGGCCGCATAATCTGGAGCATGACCGCACTTAGAATTATGCAGTCCGTGAAAGTTCAGCTCAATCCAGAATTAAAGGAGAAAAACGCAGACCACACCAGAATTGTGCGGCCGCGGAAGCAAGAGTGCGGCCACACAACCTCCGCAGTGGCAATTTTGTCAGATATTTTTATCTTAGTTTAAATAGAACTTTTTGTCATTTTTAGGTTATGTAATGTCTTGTATGAGCACTTGAGACGACCAACTTTTTTGTTTTCGGAAATTTTGTACTAGATTCACTTCTTAACATTAGATTTCATCCCATAAATTAATTTTATGGATTTTATCTTCATTTCATCTTTAATCTCTGTTATTTCCATGAGTAACTAAACCCATAGCTAGGGTTGTGACCCAACCCTAGTGTGGGTATTTAATGGGTATTTGATTTTAGGGCTTGAATGTGAATGGGTAAGTGATATTTAGCCTAGTTCTTGCTAGAAATCAAGAAGTAATGGTTGCAAACATTGATTCATGCCTTTATGACTTAGTCTCTACTTGAGAAAGATGGACTAAGTCTAGGAAAGCTAGGCTAAAAAGGAATTGGAGTTAACTCAAGAAATTGATAGCCCCAATTAAAGGGTTAAACCTAGAGATAGTAATACTCGACTTGAACTAATATCACTTGATTTGCATGAATACCCATTTGGACTTGAGAAAGCCAAATTGGGCAAAATCACTCAAACTATCGAGAGGTATAGAGTAAGTATCCGGGTGTGATAGTTATATTACAATCCCAACTAATCAAGCTTGCCTAATATTTTGCTACCAGTTAGATGTCCACCTAGAGGGAAGTCACTACCGTAGTCTTTTTAAACACTTGAAAAACAACAACAAAAATATTGTCCTTAGTTTCAATTATTGTCCTTAGAGTAAAGTTAGAAGTAGAAATCAAACCCAAACTTGTGGAAGTGTAATTAGATTCAAAACCCGCATCTAGCTTAGATATAAACCTAATTTTAAACATTAACTCCCTGTGGATTCGATCCCGACCTAGTTAGGTTAAAACTGCATCGACCACCCTCGCTACTCAATAGTAGTGTAGGCTTGGACCCGATCAAGGATAAGGATCAAGGATAGATGGGCACGATTGTCTGAGTCAGGACCTCCGACTTGATCCCCGCTGAGAAGATGTCATTCCGCGAAGAATGGAACATGAAGCGTAAGTATAATCTCACCGACAATGTTTGTTTATTATTTTGCTTTCTTTACTCTTTCTAATCCGTATTCTTCTTCATGGTGCAGCTTCCCCCTGGTTTCCTGGTGCAGTCCCGAACTTTGCAGGTTGGATTCGACAACTGGCCTCGTCATCTTCGTATGCTGAGTGCTCATGGCGCGATTTGGCCAAGGGTCGATGGGAGGCCAAAAATCATGGTAGGTTCATCTGTTTGTGTTTTGTGCTTTCCTGCAAAATACTCTTTTTAGCTTGATTTCTTCTCATACAGGTCTCAGAGAGAATGTTGCCATGAGTCTGCCTCCACCCGGGGAGGAGGAGGTCCCGAAGCTGGCCATATACAAGAAGAGTAAGATGGCCTCGCCTCCCGATACTCCAAATACTAGGAAGAGAAAGGCTCGAAACTCGAAAACTGATCCCGCTGCTTTGTCTGCTGATGTAGTCTAAAAACTACGGGAGAAAGATGAGGAGAGAGAAGATGCCAACTGCCTGCTGGTGGCTCGGAAGAGGGGAAGCATTGAAGCTTCAAAAAATGCTTAGCCAGTGACGGCCGAGGAGGTTCAGCCACAGACCGAGGTGATCTCGGAAAAAGGTTCGAGCAGAGTCTCCGAATCATCGGTTGTTGATGATGCCTCCCGCTATGATGAACAACCGGCGGGTGTGCCCGAAGGGTCTAGTTCGGAGGCTCTTCAATGAGAAGAGGATTCCCCAAGTGACTCGCTTAGGGCAATTAACATTGATGATTCGCCGCCCGACCCCACGTGCTCTGAAGGGCAGTTTCGGGATGCCCGATCCATGGGGACCCCCGATATGGGGACGACCCCTGAAGGGGATGATATATTTTGCAGCTGCTTCGCGGGGGTCGATGATGTTCCCGACATGGATGCACCACCCATTTTTGATGAGGCTCAGCGGCTTCTGAACCAAGTAAGTTTTAGCCCATGTTTTTGTGTATGTTCTTATTTTTCTAAGTCTGATTTCCTTCTTTTTTGTACAGGCTTCGGCGCTCCATCAAGAAGCGTCTTCCAAATACCAGCCTGAGCTGACCCGATGTTAGGATGATCTCAAAAATCTCACGAAGGAGAGAGACGAACTCAAACTCCTCTATGTGCAAAAAAAGAGGAGATCAATAGCCTTCGAGTCGAGCTGACAAGAGATCATCAAGATCAGACCGAGCTCATCGAATGGGTAATGTAAATTTTGGGAGCTTGTTATGTATTAAATTGACATTAGCGACTAACACTTTGATTCTGCAGGCTCAACAGAAGGCCGAATTGGTTAAGCAGCTTCGTGAGGAGGCCAAGATGAAAGAGGTAGAGACTTTGGGATGGAGAAGAACATGGACTGTCTTGCCTTGGAGAAAGATGCGGTTCGGGCCCAACTGACTTCCATTGAGCGTTAACTCCAAGTGGGAAGGAAGAGAGTTTGGCCCGGGCCCAGAAGATTGAAAAGATCGAGGCTAAGTTGGTCGCTGAGCTTGCAAGGGCCACATCCGAGGCAGAAGCACTCGTGGCCTCCTACTGAGTCAACGCTGAAGCTACTAACACTCAAGCAAAGAAGATTTTGGTTGCTGCTGAGGTTAAATTATCCTACACTATCAAGCACGCTAGGCCCCAGTCTCGGAGAGAAACTTTTGAGGAGGTACATGCTCGTGGCTTTGACCTCACGGCTGATATTGAGAGTGCGAAGATGTTGGAGGACGAGGCCGAAGATTTTCTTTCCGATGATGAAGACTCTGTGAGTGGCTCCGAGAGCAGAGGAGATGAAGATGAAGCTTCTGAAGAAGCGGCTCCCGAGATGAAGTAGGCACTTAGGATATTTTTTTCTTCTTTATGTTTTTGAATTTTTTCTGTAAGACCCTATGTTGTCTTTTTAAATACTTCGCATATATGAAAAATTCCTTTTCTTTCCGTTTTGTCTCTGATTTTTGAGTTGTGATCAATTCTGCTTTGTCTTTTCCTTGTGAAAATTTTGTTGCTGCAGCCTCTATAATCGAGTGATCTTTGGCTCGAATTTAGAATAGAACAAACCTTTAGGTTTTTTAGTTAAGCGAGGGCGAGCCCTCGAGCTTAATAATATGTTCGAAATTTTGATTTCAGATGGCTTGATCGAAGCCATAACTGCACTGTTTTTAGAATTCAGTTCGAGTAAGTTTTGAACTCACAATAACAGACCCCTTAAGGTTTTAAATCAAGTAATGATGAATTCTTGAGCTATATTCAAGTCAATTTTATTTGACTTCGGAATAGTCGAACCCTTAGGTCCGAATTAGCCCTTAGGATCTTTAGATTGGGCCGATATAGCCTCTAACAAATGGGTATTTTTTTCCTTCTTTCAGTTTAGAAGGCTTAGTACAAAAATTCTTTATGTTCTTTACCCATTGAGTTTTTTGAGGGTTCGATGTTGATTGAAAACCCCTTTGCTTTTGTGCCTTAGCACGTTTGTATTAAGAGAATTTGATACCTTTTAAGGTTTTTTGAGGGATGATTTTATCGAAGCACTTTTGATTATTTGCCGAGGGTAGACTTTTTTAACCAGTTTTTTCAAAGAATTCGAAGGCCTATTTTTATTGCAGGATTCGGACGTCTCCGAGCCGCATTAATTTTGGTGGTAGCCTTTCGGTATGACTCTTGTGCTTATTTCCTAATAACACTTCGATTCGAAGTGTTAGTCCGCGAGAATGATGACCTTGGCCTATAGATTGAGGGGTGTCTCTTTGAGGTCTTATGTATTTGAGTTTATATAACTCTAATATGTCGATCATCGATGGCAGTCCCCGAGTGTTTGAAGTATATTTGCACTTGGACCTTGAGCCATTTATCACAAAATTGTAAGTATGGAGCTCGTACAGTAGACAATTTTCTTTGAGACACAGGATATTTGATGTAGTAAGAATGCTTCTTTTAATAATTTATACATGCATACATATTTTTCCATCGGGTCGACTATCTATATGGACACGTTTCATTCGATCGTTTGACTCATTAAAAAGTTTCCCTATCGAGACCCTTTGACACAGAGTACTTTCCTAGAAATTACAACATCCTAGGGTGATGCCCCCAGTATTCGAGGTTGATTGTAAAGAAGCCTTGGGTACTGTTGAACTGTCCTTAGGTAGCACATGATTGTTGCCTCGTTAAAAACCTTGCTGGAAAAACACATTCGGGATAAGACCCAGTCTAAGGGAAAAAGAGTGTAACACATGCTTTAAGACCTGAAGTCTCGATGTCTTCGATCGAACACATGCAATGAATTAGTATCGAATATATAAATGAAAAATGGGATAAAATTGTACCTTAGCAATAATATCGTTTGAGAAGTGATATGTTCCATTTGTTGGGCAGTTGTTCTCCGTTAATCGTGCCAAGCTTATAAGACTCTTTTCCGACGATGTCGAGGACTTGGTAGGGTCCTTCCCAATTCGGGTCAAGCTTCCCTTCATTAGGATCTCGAGATTTGATGGTGACTTTCCTTAGGACTAAGTCCCCGACTCTGAAGTGGCAAAGGTAGTTTCTTCTATTATAGTATCTCTCGATTCGTTTCTTTTGTGCAGCCATTCGAATGAGTGTGTCTTCTCGTTTCTCATCCAATAATTCGAGGCTAGTATTCATTGCCTCATGATTTGATTCTTCTGTTGTATGTCGAAACCTGGCGCTGGGTTCCCCGACCTCGACTAGAATCAAGGCTTCAGAGCCATATACTAAGGAAAATGGAGTTTCCCTATATTGGACTTCAATGTTGTTCGATACGCCCAAAGGACCTCGGGTAGAATTTCCCTCCATTTACGCTTAGCATCATTCAACCTTTCCTTTAGGTTTTGGATGATAGTCTTGTTCGTTGATTCGGACTGTCCATTCCTACTTGAATGATATGGTGTTGAAAATATCCTTTTTATTTTATGGTCTTCGAGGAATTTTGTCACCTTACCGCCGATAAATTATTTTTCATTGTCGCACACTATTTCGGCGGGTATCCCGAATCGGCACACGATGTGATCCCAGATAAAGTCTATAACCTCTTTCTCTCTAACTTTCTCGAAATCCTGTGCTTCAACCCATTTAGAGAAATAGTCAGTCATAACATAAATGAACTTAGCTTTACCTGGGGCGATGGCAGAGGGCCGACGATATCCATCTTCCATTTCATGAATAACCATGGGGATATGTCCAAATGAAGTTATTCTCCGAGCTGGTGGATCATCGGTGCAAGCCTTTGACATTTATCACGTTTTCGAACAAACTCCTTAGAGTCTTTTTCCATGCTATCCCAGTAGTATCCTGCTCTAATGACTTTGTGAATCAGTGATTCGGCGCCGGAGTGGTTTCCACGAGTGCCTTCATGGACCTCTCGTAGAACATAATTGGTGTCCCCTGGTCCTAAACACACTTCTAATGGTCCGTCAAATGTTCTCCTGTATAATGTTCCATTTCGGCCAATGTGAATCGAGTAACTTTGGTTCATAGGGTCCTCGGCTCTTTAGGGTCCGATGGGAGATTTTCGTTTTTCAAGTATTCAATATATGTAATCCTCTAATCCCAAGTTAAGCTTGTAGAGTTTATCTCGGCATGACCTTTATTGATCACGAATCTCGAGAGTTGAACGACAGTCCCCAAGCTGATCTCATCTTCCTCGACCGATGACCCCAGATTTGGAAGTGCATCGGCCTCACTGTTTTGTTCTCGAGGCACATGTTGTAAAGTCCATTCCTTGAAACGGTGCAAAGTTACCTGCAACTTGTTCAAATATCTTTGATTTCTATCCTCTCGTACTTCGAAGGTTTTCTTTACTGGTTCACTACCAGTAAAGAGTTACACTTAGCTTCAATGACTTATGCTCTCAAGCTTTTTGCTAGCTCGAGATCTACAATCATGGCCTCATACTCGGCCTCGTTGTTAGTCAACTTAGAAGTTTTGATAGATTGCCTAAAAGTGTTACCCGTGGGAGGCTTCAAAACGATGCCTAGCCCGGACCCCTTCACATTTGAAGCGCCGTCTGTGAAAAGAGTCAATACCCCCGATGATGTACCCGATTTTAACAAGAGCTCCTTTTAGACTTCGGGTACGAGGGTTGGTGTGAAATTGGACATGAAGTCCACTAAAATTTGAGACCTTATGGATGTACGGGGTTGATATTCGATATAGCACCCACTGAGTTCGACGAAAGTGGGTAAGTGGTTAATATGCATATGGGGTGACACTGAAAGTATGGTTTTAACTTTCTAGAAGAGCTTATTAGTGCAAGTGCAGATTTCTCTAAGTGTGGATATCTAGTTTCTGCTTCTCCTAAAGTTCGACTTATGTAATAAACAGGGAATTGCATACCTTGCTCCTCTCGAACCAGGACACCACTTACCGCAATTTCTACTACTGTCAAGTACAAGTAAAGTTTCTCATTTGCCTTCAGAGTTTGAAGTAGTGGTGGACTCGATAAATATCACTTCAATTCCTCTAACGCATGTTTGCACTCCGGAGTCCAGGCGAAATCGTTCTTCTTTTTGAGTAGAGAGAAAAATCTATGGCTTCGATCCGATGAACTCGAGATGAATCGGCCTAAGGAAACTATCCGTCCAGTTAACCTCTATACGGCTTTTACACTGTCCACGACGGTGATGTCTTCGATGGACTTGGTTTTATCGGGGTTGATCTCGATCCCTCGATTCGAAATCATGAAGCCAAGGAACTTGCCCGAACCAACCCGAAAACACATTTCTCGGGGTTGAGCTTCATGTTATATTACCTTAGAATCTCGAACGTTTCCTGCAAATGAGCTAAATGGTCCTCTGCGCTTAGGGACTTAACTAGCATATCATTAATATACACTTCCATTGACTTACCTATTTGTTCTTCGAACATTTTATTCACTAGGCGTTGGTAAGTAGCTCCTGAATTTTTAGCCTAAAGGGCATTACATTATAATAGTATGTTCTGTACTTGGTGAAAAATGAAGCCTTTTCTTGGTATTCCGGGTTCATCTGAATTTGATTGTACCGGGGATAGGAATCGAGAAAAGTAAGGATCTCTTGGCCGGCTATGGAATCGATCATGCGATCGATGTTAGGCAGTGGAAAAGAATCTTCAGGGCATGCCTTGTTCAAATCCTTATAATATACACACATTCTAAGTTTGTTCCCTTTTCAGGGACTACAACTACATTGGCTAACCATTTGGGATATTTTACCTCCCGAATGGACCCTATTTGAGAAGTTTATTTACCTCGTCCTTTATGAATGCATGCTTTACCTCGGGCTGGGGCATTCTCTTTTGCTTCACAGGTGAGAACTTAGGGTCCATGCTTAATCGATGCGTTGTTATCTCCCGTGGGATCCCTGTCATGTTTAAATGGGACCAAGCAAAACAGTCTATGTTATCAATAAGAAATTGAATAATCTTTTTCCTGAGTTCGGGGGTTAATCTCGTTGCCAGGTATACCTTTCGCTTGGGCAGGTACTCGATCAGTATAACCTATTCCAGCTGTTCGACCGTTTATTTGGTGGCGTCATAATCTTCGTGAACAACAAAAGTTTGAGGGGTCAGAAAATCCTCTTCTTCTTCTATCTCCTCCTTCGCCGATTCGGTCGATGCTGGTGGCGGTGATTGCTATTTGGCTTCCTGTTACCTTTGACGATCGACTTTTCCGAGGTTGATAACGTTGATATCGGTGTTACCTCATCAACTACAAAAATTTCCTTTGCAATATGTTGCTCCCCGTACACTGCTTTTACACTGTCTGACGTTGGGAATTTCATTATCTGGTGGAGAGTCGAGGGGATTGCCCTCATGTTGTGGATCCAAGGTCTTCCGAGCAGGGCATTGTACCTCATGTCGCCTTCGATTACGTGGAACTTGGTATCTTGAATGGTTCCGGCCACGTTCACCGGTAGGATAATCTCCCCTTTAGTTGTTTCGCTGGCCATATTAAATCCATTTAAGACCCGAGTTGCGGGCACGGTTTGATCTTATAGGCCAAGCTGTTCCACGACCCTTGACCGGATGATGTTTTCCGAGCTACCTGGATCCACTAAAACACGCTTAACTTGAATTTTATTTAATAAGATATACCAGAACGTCATTGTGGGGCTGAGAAATGCCTTCTACTTCTTCGTCGTTGAATGATAAGGTGCCTTCGGGCAGATAATCTCAGGTTCGTTTCTCCCTAGTGATTGATACGTTAGTGCGTTTGAATATGGGTCCCTGTGGAACGTCGACCCCACCGACGATCATATGAATGGCATGTTGGGGTTCTTCTTGTTCATTTTTCCTATTGGCGTCCCTCTCCCTAAAATGATTCTTGGTTCGATCGCTGAGGAACTCTCAAAGGTGGCCCTCGTTGAATAGACATGCTACCTCCTCCCTTAATATCCTGAAATCCTCGGTCCTGTGGCCATGCATGCCATGATAATTGCACATCAAATTTGGGCTCTGGGAAGGATCGGTCTGTATGGGTCTAGGACACCTAGTATCTTTGATCCTTCTGATTGCCGATACAATGCCTGATGCATCGATGCTAAATTTATATTCTAATAACCAAGGTGCCTCTGTGGGATCGAAATACTTGTCAAAACCACTTTTGCTCATAAGTCCCTGAGAATTCTATCCTCGATCACTTCTTCGATCATTCTGGACGAAATTGCGTCCTGGACCATTGTTCCTTCGATCTGCGGTGTATGGTTGATATTGGTCTCTGTTCGACTGTGGATCCCTATCCACGTCCCTCGGATTTTTAACTGTCGATCTGTTTGAATGTACTGAACCGGAGGGGGCTCCTACTTGGTCTTCCTCGACCCTAATCTTCGACTGATATTGATTGTGCATATCTGCCCAAGTTACAACTAGATACTCGATCAAATTTTGTTTCAACTGACGTGATGCTATCGAACCCTGTTCATTCAACCCTTGAGTGAAAGCTTGAATGGCCCAATCATCTATGACCGGTGGCAACTCCATGCGCTCCATTTGAAATCGGGACATGAATTCCCTCACCATTTCATTATTTCTTTGTCTTACCTTGAAAAGATCTGATTTCCTTGTTACGACCTTTATGGCCCGGTGTGCGCCTTTACGAACGAATATGCTAACATGGCAAATGAGTCGATGGAATTCGGTGGTAGGTTGGCAACATGCGAACTGACATCGACTAGGTTGGCAACCGGTGCTCCTCCGAGATTGGCCTGTGGTACCTCGACTCCTGAAGCAATCACATTTTTGTTTTCCCCGTGTTAACCGAGGCTATTGTCATCGTGTGTGGATGTGTTTTGTGAGTTTGACATGTTTTAACCTGAAAGAAAAAAAATTTGAAAAGAAAAAGCGTAAAATAGTGTGTTTTATAAGAATTAGTACTGAACAATCACTATTATCCTTAGCCCCACGGTGGGCGCCAAACTGTTTACCCTAAAAAATCGAGTAACAATTAAACTTATATTGTGGTTTTAAGGATACATGATTTAATCCAATACTAATGATAATGATGAATTAAATAGATAAATTGGACAATAAAATAAACCGAACCAGTTTTTAAGCAATGCCTAGACCTCGACCGAGATGGTCTCGAGGTTAGTAATAAGAACAATAAAGAATAGAACAAACAGTGATGAACATTGAGTAAAATAAAGAGAGCAGCAGAAGTATAAATTCTTATCAGTGAATAGTGATTATGATGTGTTTACAAATGAATGAGATCCCTCTTTATATAATAGAGGAATCCTAAATAAGGTACAATTCTAATAACGGAAGTAAATCCCATGATTGACATCAAAAACCGCTCTGATTTGATCCTTTCCGGAATTTCCGCCGTGATCTTCGACCGGCTCCAGATATCTCGCCATTACGTTGTGACACCTTACTCGAAGTCAGTTATGCTTGGTCTCGATTGTTGCAGGCCTCGATCTCAATGAACACTTCGATCTCCAGGCTCGATGTTCTATCTTTGAGCTCGAGCCTGATCTATTACGAAGCTACCCTCGAGGCAACTCCCCTGCCCATGAAATTGAGTATGCCCGATTACGACCGTATACAATTTATAATTTGAAAAAGTAGTCATTGGGACCAACAGATTCATTTTGGGTAAATTGATCAAGCAAAGCTTCATCATATAAAAGTTAATATGCTAATTTTGTTATTTAAAAATCATCCAAATGAAAGTTCTTCCCACAAAGGTCATTATTCTAGTTTTTATCACTTATAGATCATCCAACTGAATCTCGGCTAACTCATAAATAAAACAGGCCGGAATTTAGATATATTTCACCAAAATCTACATCAACTTCCTGTATATTATTTCATTTTTAAATTTTCACTTCCCAATAACTAAAGCTTTTTCATCGATTTTTAATTTTGATTCTAAATTTGGGAAAAAATTGATTTCTAATTAATTCTAGTTTTTTGGTCATTGTTTGTACAACTCATTTAGCTTTCTAATATCTCTGTATTTATTTTAACTAATTTAATGAATATAATTTTAAGAATAATCCTTTAGAATAAAAACCCTTAATATGTTTTTAAAATAAATTGCAATGCTTTAGAACATCAGGTTCTGTATTATTAACATTTTTGCAGGAATGGGGTGAGTTTCACTTTTAAGTTTTAATGATTAATATTTGTCAAAAGGTCAGTCTTTAAAATGGGTTAATACATTCGGGGTGTTAAGTGTTATATGATGCAGCCTGCCATATAAGATTTTTGGTGAAAAATATATAAAATCCAGTCTTTTTTATTTTTAAGTTAATTGGGATTTAGTTAGATGATTTTTAAGTGAAAAAATTGAAACTATGGATTTTGTACAATGAACCTCTATTTGGATCAGTTTTAAGTGTCAAAAATAAAATTTTAGTAACTTTTATGCAAGACACCTTAATTGGATGACAACCAATGAAATTTTTCCCATGGATAAAGGGTAGCAATTGTGGAACGAGCTAGATATAAATGCGATTTGATGTGCCATACTTTTTTCTTCTCATTTATAGGATACATTTATATAACTAGTTTGTTTGAATGGAAACATCAAAGGAGGTATACTGAGCCAAAGTATGAAGGTTGTTTCTATTGCATTTCAAAACATGTCTATAAAAAGTAGTTCCGAGGATATCTGTCCAAAAAGTTTCATTTGAAAATACAAGAGGAACTACCAGCATGATCAATCTTTCAAAGTCTTCCTTATTGGCTCCTTCTTTTGCCAAAAAATCAACTACTCTATTCTGCTCTCTGTAACTGTGCTTGATTGTTGTTCTGTCCAAGTTTTAGAACAACAACCTGTATTCAGAGATGTTAAGATCATAAATTTCATTGCCCAATTTTAACATTCTTATAACCTCAGTTAACTCAGTAGCTATTTTCAGTAGAGTGAGATTTCTATCATTAGCAACTTGTACTCAAAGATAATAGGATCATAAATGTAGGGTCCCTTTTTCATTAAAAAAATGGTGATTTCTGGTCAGCCATATATATATCAAAAGTAAAAAGGGAGATGAAGCTTCTAGGACAAGTAATTATTGGATAGTGAAGGTTTATGAGATCTGGCAGTAGTCATTGGTGCAAAGAAGACTAAGGCTATCCCAGAATAATTTTGTATTTGAACATTCAAAGAAGATATGCACAATGATTTTACTATTGTTGGAGCAGAAGCCATGGATAGGATCACTATTGACACCAATTTTCTAGAGAAAAGCACTAGTGGAGCGTTTCATTCTGGAGGATCCGAAAGAAGGTCTCGATCTTGTTAGGTATTTTAAGGTTCCAGATCCAGCTAAAGATTTTGGTAGAGCTAGCTGAAGTAGATAGGGTTTTGGAGTCAAGTAAATGGCAGGTTGATCTAGTGCTGGAAAAATACCATGACCCACCATATATTTTTATCATCTTTAATACTGGCACTGAGAATGAAGGTGGACTTGAAGGTGTTGATGATATTTTCCGAAAGAGAGATACACGAAGAAGTGTTTAAAGTTCCCATTGTTGTAAGCACTTACAACCTTAATGGACTGACCAGTGAGGGTGCGGGGTCCCTCAATCATGCTTCTAATGGAATTGTTATTTGAGATCCAAACATTATGAAGGAAATTGACTCTATCACCTTTGTGACTACCCATTTTACTGCATCTCTACAAGTATTCTAGCCTTGTAGAATACACTGCCAAAGGGTTTTTGGGTATTTGAGTCCAATTGAGTGTTTGGATATTAGAAATCTAGCCTAGAAAAGGGTAGGTTTATAGAAAATCCTCTAGGCTACCCATTATGCAAAATTCTGTTCTTACACTCGACTTTTTGAATACCAAGGCGCCCTTTACTTTTGGGCTTTGTGACAGTCTCCCAACCTACAAGGCGCATTTTTTTAGTAGGGGTAGTTCCCCAATAAAGTTCCTTTGGATTTTATTGATAAACTTAATAGTGTGGGGTGATGATGTCGCCCAAATTCACATCACTAATTGGGATTATGAAGCGGTCGATGCAATTATAATTACCCACATGAGTCAGAATCAATTACACAGAGATCTTATATTGGATTAAGTATATATCTAGACTAGGTGTATGACGTGCCCCAGATGCACTCCCACATATTTGGTTGTTTTGATCTACTTCTAATTTTTATACTAATGTTTATAATTGTAAAGCTAAGGAACAATGACTTTGGTGTTGTTGTTTTTCAAGTTTGTAAAAGATCTAGGGTCGTGACTTCCACCTAGGTGGTTACCTAACGGATCGTGAGCTTTAGGGTAGGTTTGATTGATCGGGGTGTAATATAGTAATCACACGCAATTACCCACTATATACCTCTCGGTAGTTTGAGTGGTTTTGCCTAAGTTGACTTTCTCAAGCCCTAATAGGTAGTTCACAGAACTAGTGACCGATGCTCAAGTCGGGTCTTACTATCTCTATATTTGACCCTTTAATCGGGGCTATCAATTTCTTGAGTTCACCCCAATTCCTTGTTAGCCAAGTTTTACTAGACTTAGTCTCTCTTTCTCAAGTAGAGACTAGGTCAATTAGGCATGAATCAATGTTTGCAACCATTAATTCGTAAATTCAAGTAAGAACTAGGCTAAATATCACTTACCCAATCACAAACAAGCCCTAAATTAAACATCCATTAGGTAGCACATTAGGGTTAGATCATAACCCTAGCTAAGAAATTAGCTACTAATGGATAAAATTGAAGAAACTAAAGAAGAAACTAAGATTAAACTCATAATAGATGATTAAGAGAAGAAAATCTAATGTTAAAATGATAATTATTACAAAGATACCCAAAACAGTAAAGGAAAAATGACTATATATTCTCAGGTGTTCAAACTTAACCTAAATTTGACAAAAAGATCTATTTGTACCCAGCTAAAATTATCGGGCAAAATTGCCCTTGTGGAGATTGTGTGGCCGCACAATTCTATATGTGGTCCGCACTTTGACGCTGGATTGACGAGATGGACTTCTGCTGTCGCACAATACTGGGGTGCGGATGCACTTCTTCAGATTTTGCAGACCGCAAAATTGTGAGTGCAGCCACACTCTTGGACTTGAGCTGGACATGGGAGATTTATGCGGACCGCACATTTCTAAGTGTGGACACACTTTTGGACTCTGCGGCCTCACAATATTAGTGCGGTCTGCACTTCTTCAGGGACCCAAGATGCCATCTCTCTAAACCTTGTCTTCTGCGGCCGCACAATAATTGTGCAGTCCGCACTTCATGAAGGAATTTTGACAGTGGTTCTTTATAGTGTGCGGCCGCACATAGTATTTTGCGGTCTGCACTTCAATCTTTTTTTTCTTTATTTTGTTCCTTGTCCAATTTTACTCCTTTTTGAGTTGATTTTCATTTCTTTGGCTCATTTCAAAATATTTCTGCAAGAAAGCATATTTCATTAGTTCTCGGGAATACCTTTAAGCATTTTTGAGCTAAAACGTAAGTAAAAGAGAGTAAATAAGCAGTCAAAATCCCTACTTATCAACTCCCCCAAACTTAATCTTTTACTTATTCTCAAGCAAATAAGGTAATTCTCACCTCTACAAGAAAAGATTTATTTCATCTGGCCCAAGTTGAATCAAACACACATCAATTGGACCAACAATTACCCACACACTCATGAACCATCAACAAGCTTATGTTTTGAATGTTAAAGCATAAATAGCTCTAATGTGATGCTTGAGAATCAAAGTTGACTTTATTCAGCAAGGAAGTTCACACTTTCATGTAGGTCACTGTGGATCCTAAACACCTCCTCCTATACTCTGTAGAAGCTCATCTCACTCATGAATGTAGGACTCAATTCAATGACTTGAGAAAGGTTCGCTCATCACTCTCAAGAGAATGTCACAAGCCCGGCTCTAAGTACCATATGCTTTCCCCACATGTAGATCACCGCTAATCTAAGCTTACTCGCTTGAAATCACATATGGCTTTTTGGGCATGTAATGAAGGCTTTTGGACTAAGGAGGGAAATATTGGAATGAAACTGGTTCATCTTTCCTTTAGCACTCTATTTTCTCTTTTTGGTTCATACTTTGCCGACTCTTTAAGTCATTTTCTTTTTCCTCAGGGGAACTAGAGAGACTTGCCATCACTCTTTGTTGGTCATGCTATTCATACTCTCGTTTTTTATTTTCTCCATGCTTTGCACTTTTGCTTTCTTTTGAATTTTTTCAACCCTTTCAAATTATTAACTTTCTTCTTGTGTTTTTCTTTTGCTCTTTCTTTATTTTTCTTTACCTTTCCTCTTCTTCTTTTCTTTTATCTTTTTTCTCCTTGATACCATCTTCAAACTTCTCTTCTCTCCCTCAAACTTATGTTTTTGCCATTTGTTTCTCATGAGTACTAAGAAAAGCTCAGGTGCCAAGAGAGGGTCACTATATAACGGGTAAAGGCTTGTAACGTGGTTATCGAATAAAAGAGGTTGTAGGCTCAAAAGGTTTGCCTAAGGATTACATCATTGTTGGGCCATGGAAGATTTCAAAATGGAGCCTACAATCACTTCTCAAGCCAAGCTAACTTAGAATTTCACCTAGAAACACATTCGGGGCAAGTTCTAGAACATTCGCATGGGTATTATACTTGTAACAAAATGCCTCACCTCTTACACAACCGAATTTTTAAAGAGAATGGAGTCGAGGTGCCAGAACAACCGCATCCAGTATTGAAAATCGCTAATGGTTCAACTAACCCACCCGATGATTGCCTAAGTCAACACAAGAGTCACAAGGTCACTAACTAGAGCCATTTCTTTCCAAAAACTTATTTTTAATCATAAGCGTGTAGTTAAATATGCTGGTACCAAGTGAAGCATGCTTGAACCTTATTTATTCATTAATACTAGTGTTTCTACCTAAACATAAAAAATGGAGTCGATCCCTTAAGAACGTTGGCATGTCATCCATTGTTGGGAAGAGCCACCCGGTTCACACAAAACCCACCTTTGGAAAGAACCGTGGCATTAAGAAAACCAAAGGCTTACTTTTCACTTAAACATAAAAAGATGCTATTAAAGTAAATAATAAGCTATACTATTAAGAAAACAAAATGAAGAAGCTATGAAATAAACTACTGAAAGTAAGGCAAATGAATATATCAACCGAGGGGAATAAAATATATACAAGAGGGAGGAATATATACATAATGAAAGAGAAAATAAATATAAAAGAAAAAGAGTATTAAAGTTATTATAGGCCAATGTCATTAATTGTCATCAAATCAAACCAAAATAGACCACCCCCTTGAATAAAAACAAGCATTGCCCTCGATGCTTAACAAAATAAAAATAAGGGAGGGTAGAGAGTAAAGAAAACTCCTTATGTGGTCTCAGGGTGATTGGCAGCATCACCACCCTCGGGCTCCTCCAACTGGATCTCATCATCATCCGGCTGGGGAACAATAGAGTTGGCTAATATTTGAATCATCTCCTCAAATGGAAAATCACTCATTGCTGCAATCTTTGTCACCTCCTTTCTCGATCTCTCCACTGATTTCTTTGAAGCTTGGGATTTTTTCATCTTCTTCACCTGCTTTCCCAAATCCTTATTAGCTCCCCCATGAGCCACCAGTGTATCCATAATGGTCTTCTGGTTCTCCAAAATCTTCTTCAATGTTTCCTCCACTAACGGAGGGACCCGTGGTACTCTTGGAGTAGAGGAATGTGCTGCAACAACACTGGATATGTTAGACATCTTAGAAGTGGTTGTCTGCATCCAGTTGTTGAGACTCACCAATGTCTGGGAGACTCGCAGCGCAGTGAGTAGATAAGTGGATGAGACCGGAACTGGTATCGATGCTGATGGTCTAGAAGATGAAGGTGGTGGCATGTCAGCTATCCCGGTGGAAGGCCTGGCTGCTGTGGAAGGCAATAGAGCTATAGACGGCTCAGCAGCAGACTATGTACCCACCACCGATGGCTCATCAGACGACCAACATTGGCAGTGGCCTTACCCTTGAACTTCAGGTTGTCTGAACCTTGCAGGGAGTACCATGGGAAGAGCTTCTTGGCCCTCACTTTTGTCTTAAATGTCCTTGGCTCCACCTTTGCAACATTGAAATATTCTTTGCGGGTGTTGGGATATGTGTAGGAGCTTTCACCTTTTCGGACAGCTATTGTCATGTTGGCCGACATGATGGAACCCACATTGAATGGGTACCCGACCATATTAGATGCCACAAAAACTGCTCGGGGAAGTGGGAGATTGTTCTCATTCCTAATTGGGTCAATGCGGCTGCACACAAAGGTTTTCCACCCTTTTTCTTCAAAATTTAGGATGGCCCATAAGATAGGAACCCCTGCTGTGATCCGTGGTAGTGACGATCCTAGAGCAGCCAAAATCTCTGCTAACCAAGGGTGAGCTGCATCACCCATAACAAGTTTCTCTATATACTGGATTTCCTCTACCTACTCAAAGCCCAGGTAAGTGTTCAAAGTGCTGGGGTCGAATCTGACTTTCAAATTTCTCACCTTTCTTATTTTGGTTTCTTTATGTGATCCACATTGGCATAGAACTCCCGTACCAAGTGCTCATTTGCATTGATGATACTTTGGGTGAAACACATCCACCCCTTTCTCTCCCTGAACTGCTTAAGGACATTTGAATTTTATTTATCCAAATCCTTCATTAAGAATTGTCGCTCAAGTGTGAGTGATCTCTGTGGCCACCACTCTATGAACCTTGTGAAGACCGTCAAACTCACAAATCTATCCTCCCACACTTCGTTATTTTTCGACCTCTCTAGGCCGCCCACTCGAGTGTCACCTCATCTACCATCATCAGGGACATCATCATCATCTATTGCAACTAGTGCAGGAGGAGTAGGTGAAGATAAGGGCTATGAATCCTGGTTACCGGCATCAAAACCCTCAGAAGAACTTGTTGTAGTGGAGGGTTGTCTGCGCAATTGATATCTCCCAGTGGTTTGTGGTGGTTGGAACTGGGCCTCAGGATGTACCTCCACTGAATGACCCTCAGAGGCTTCCCTAGACGGGGCATATGAACTAGATTCTGAGGGCTTTGTGGCCCTACCTCTCCCAGTAGTTGGTTTTTTGGTGATGGCTTTTGATTGCGCTCCCAGTGGGTGAGTGCCCTTTCCTCGGCCTCTGGAGGTTCACCTCTCCGTTTAGATGTATCGCCTCTAAAACGTGATCGAACCACTGTCTGCAATAGAAGGAACACGAGTGAGTTATAGTTCAAAACAGTTGCATGACAGTTATAGGAAAATAGTCTATAGAAGAGACAGTGCGTACCGCACAAATTTGAGTGCCGCCGCAAACTGTCATGTGCGGACCGCATAATTTTGAAGTGCGGTCTCATATCTTGAAGTGAGGACCACACAATTTTGAGTTTGGAAGCACATCCTGAAGTGCGGACCGCATAATTTTGAGTGTGGCCGCACAATTCCATGTTGAGAACACTAGCTCTCTCAAGTTCCAAAGTACGGTCGCACACATTTTTTTGTGGCAGCACAATTTTGAATGCAGTCCGCAGTTTTCATGCAACATTTTTTCCATAGTTTAAAGATATGCGGACCGCACAATTTTTTGTGCGGCCGCACAATTTGAAATCCTACGGCAGTGAATTTAGGTTCTTGTTATTTTTGCACAATTTAGACATGGTATTTGCAAATTAAGCATGATGAATGGTCTACCCAGTCCCCAATGAACATATATGAAATTACCCACACCATTTTGAGCATATATGAAGAACATTTGACATTTTAGGCTAAAAAGTAACTAAACTAATCAAGAACAAAAAAATTAAAAAAAATTGAAATTTTTTTTAACATGGATTGAACATACCAGATGATAAAGGATGCAGGTGAGAATCTAAACTTGATGAAACGAGTGTGGAGTGTGGATTATTTTGTGGTGCAGTGTTTGCTTAGGGCTCAGGAACTCAGAGTGTGTAAAGTTGTGAATAGTGTTTAGAGGTCCTATTTATTTTTTGAACAAGTCGGTCAAAAGTTGAGCTGAGTGCGGCCGCAATTTTGAGTGCGGTCGCATTATTTACCTGGATCATTGCTGAGATTCTACGGTCCGCACAAAAGTGAGTACCACCGCAGAAATTTATGCGGTCCGCACATTTTTGTGTGCGGTCGCAGAATGGCCTATCCTTTGCAACTCAAAACTTCAGAGAGTTCACATTTCTGGGTCTCCAGTTGTGCGGCCACACAAAGAATTGTGCGGCTGCAGAGTCTTCTCTTTGGTTGCATTCACAATTGTGTGATATTGTGCGGTCCGCACTTTTTGAACACTTGGCCAATTTTTTCGAGCACGGTACTTGTAATGCACACTCATTCCTCCTGCAAATCACTTAAAAACTAGTTAGTTCAATACAAAACCTATCTAAAAAGGAAGAAAATGAAAAATGAAAAGAAACATGGGTTGTCTCTCAAGAAGCGCCTGATTTAATGTCACGACACGATGCAAATTACAATAATCACTTGAAATGGATTAACGCCACGACATGTCCATCATCAACTTTTCCAAGATAATGTTTCACCCGGTGACCATTGACTCTAAACATTTCATCATTTTTGTTGTTCAAGTCTAATGAACCAAAGGGTGTCACATGCACAACCTCAAATGAACCACTCCACTTGGACTTCAATTTTCTTGGAAACATCTGCAACCGAGAATTGAACAATAGCACAAGATCACCTTCTTTGAAATCCTTGTTTTAGATGTATTTGTCATGGAGCTACTTGATCTTGTCCTTGTATAAGGACGAACATGTATAAGCATGGTGCCGGAATTCATCAAGCTCATTCAATTGTGCCACCCTTATGTTGGCGGCGACATCCCATTCAAGATTGAGCTTCTTCAATGCCCACATAGCCTTGTGCTCATATTCCACCAGAAGGTGACAATCTTTCCCGGACACTAACCGACACGAAAACATACCAATCGGGGTTTTATAAGCCGTACTATAAGCCTAAACAGCATCATCAAGTTTCTTTGACCAATCCATCCGGTTGGCATTCACTGTCTTTGACAAAATACTCTTGATCTTCTGGTTAGAGAAGTCCACTTGCCCGCTTGCTTGAGGGTGATAGGGAGTCGACACTTTTTATGTGACACTATACTTTGTGAATAAGGTATCAAAAGCTTTGTTACAAAAGTGCGATCCCCCATCACTAATAATGGCCCTTGGAGTACAGAATCTAGTGAAGATGTTCTTTTTCAAAAATTCCACCACACTCCGAGCTTCATTGTTGGGTAAAGACACGACTTCAACCCACTTTGACACATAATCCATAGCTACCAAAATATAAGTGTTCCCACAAGAGATCACGAATAGACCCATCAAAATCAATGCCCCACACATCGAAATGTCAATCTCCAAGATAGTGGTGAGGGGAATCTCATTTTTCTTAGAAATCCCACCAGCACTTTGATATTCATCACAACAATTGACTAGATCGCTAGCGTCCTTGTAAAGAGTAGGCCAATAGAATCCATAACGCAACACTTTTTTTCCCATTATAGATCCACCATGGTGGCCACCATATGGTGAAGAGTGGGAAGCCTTAAGAATTTTCAATTGATCCTCCTCCGGCACACATCGTCGAATTATACCATTTGTACAAATTCGGAAAAGATACGACTCATCCCAATAATAGTCAAGGCAATCCCATTTGAGATTCTTCCTTTGGTTTGAAGAGAACTCATTCGGTACAATACCACTCATAAGATAATTGGCTAAGTCGGCGAAGCATGGAATCCCGGTTATTGAAATGGTAGAAGTTGCTCGTCGGGGAAGACATCATTTATCTCAAGGCCGTCATGTGGCCTCCCCTCTTCTTCCGAACGAGAAAAGTGGTCCTCCATTTGGATTTAAATACCCTTGCGATCTTGAATTTCTCAATAAAACTCTTGAAATAGAAGCACCCACCGCATTAATCTTTCTTGCTCATCAAATGTCGAAGCACCGCATGATCGGTGTGGATATTAACTTTTCTACCCATCAAGTACGGGCGAAACTTCTCCATAGGAAATACAATAGCAAGGAGCTATTTTTCGGTCACTGTGTAGTTGACTTGGGCATCATTCATGGTCTTACTAGCATAGTAGACCAAATGGAAGATTTTGGTGATACGTTGCCCCAACACCGCTCCAACTGCCACCTCACTTGCATGACACATGAGGTCAAAAGGCAAGCTCCAATCCGGTGCGGTGATAATAGAGTAGTAGTCAATCTGAACTTGAGCAATTCAAATGCCTTCATACAATCCTCGTTGAAATAGAACTTGGCATCCTTCTCCAAAAGTTTATACAAGGGGTTTACCACCTTAGAAAAGTCCTTGATGAAACAACGATAGAACCCCACATGACCCAAGAAGCTCCTCACTCCCGTCACGGATGTAGGGGGTGGGAGTTTGGAGATCACCTCAATTTTGGCCTTATCAACCTCAATACCATGCTTTCAAATTTTGTGGCCGAGGACAATGCCTTTCTCGACAATGAAGTAACATTTCTCCCAATTCAAAACCAAATTTGTTTCCTCAGACCTTACCAATACCTGGTCAAAGTTGACCGAGCCCTCATCAAAAGAATTTCCGACCACGAAAAAGTCATCCATGAAGACCTCAAGAAAGTCCGCCACCATGTCGGTGAAGATGGCCATCATACTCCATTGAAAAGTCTTCGGTGCATTGCATAACCCAAATGGCATCCGCGAGAATGCGAAAGTACCATAGGAATAAGTGAAAGTAGTCTTATTTTGGTCCTCAGGGGCAATAAGAATTTGATTGTAGCCGGAATATCCATCGAGTAAACAATAAAAAACACGTCTGGCAAACCTATCAAGCATTTGATCAAGAAATGGAAGTGGGAAATGATCTTTCTGAGTGACTTTGTTGAGCTTCCTATGGTCCATGCACACTCTCCACCCGGTGACCGTTCTTGTGGGGATAAAATCGTTCTTGTCATTTGTTACCACAGTCATACCCCCTTTCTCTGGGACACATTGCACCGGAGAGGTTCACGAGCCATTGTAAATGGGGTAAACAACCCCGGAATCCAACCACTTTATGATATCCTTCTTCACCACCTCTTGCATTGCTTCATTTAATCAGCTTTGATGTTCAACAGAGGGTTTGGCATCCTCCTCCAAATAGATTTGTGCATGAAAAAGGTGGGGCTTATACCCCGAATATCCACCAATGTCCATCCTATAGATTTATTCCTCTTTTGAAGCACCGCCAAAGTAGAATCTACCTGAACGTTAGTCAAGCAAGAGGAAAGAATAACAGGTAAAGTAGAACAAGGGCCAAGAAACTCATACATGAGATGTGCAGGCAATGGCTTTAGCTCGAAAGTGGGAGGATCCTCGATTGAGGGCTTTGCTGGAGGAGTCTTCCGGTTCTCAAGATCTAAGGACAATTTTCGGGGTTCATAAGTATACGAACCCATTCCTTGAAATGCATTTACACATTCCACATAGCCGTACTTCTCATCATCATCATGATTAAGCAATACGACTTCCAAAGTATCATCAACACTCATCACAACACTAGCATCATCAACAATCACTTCGGTCACTAGGTCCACAAACGAACAAACTTCATTGTTATTCGGTTGCCTCATTTATTTGCACACATGGAAAACCACCTTTTCATCGCCCACCCGGAAGGTGAGCTCACCGGCTTCCACATCAACAAGAGCCTTCCACGTAGCAAGGAAAGGTATACCCAAGATAATAGGAACCTCCTAGTCCAACTCGCAATCAAGAATCACAATGTTCGTCGAAAGGATGAACTTATTAACAGGAACCAACACATCATCAATAATACCCAATGGTCTCTTCATACTATGATCCGCCATTTGAATCCTCATATATGTGGGTCTTGGTTGCCCAATTCCCTAAGTTTTGAACACTGAGTAGGGAATCAAATTGATACTCGCCCCTAGATCACATAGAGCTTTGGCAAAGTCGGTGCACCCAATAGTGCAAAGGACTGTGAAAGCGCCGGGATATTCCACTTTCGGAGCCATTGAGTGAACAATAGCACTCACTTGATGTTTCATATTGATAGTCTCAAAATTCATTGATCTTTTCTTTGTTACCAAATCCCGCATGAACTTTGCATAACTGGTGTAAGGCCCAAGAAAATGTGCTAAGTAATTTAAGATTTTGTGGTGCCAGGCAGGTTAATTATAATATTTTATGTGCTATTAATATGATGAATATCAATTGGATATGGTAATAAGTGTAAAAGGCATATTATAGGTGATGTGGGGTCCAATGAGAGGCCTAAGTCTAACTCAAGTTGGAAAATTACATAATAGGCTAAAATTCCAAATGAGTTCGCACAAGTCCAAACTTTGGACGAGCATATATATATATATATAAGGTGTTATGTGATGCAAAACCTATAAAATGAAATTTATTGAGTCTAGTTTCTAATGCTTCAAACCGTTCGTCATTTGGACACTCCTACAAAGAGTTATGACCAAATTACCAAAGGTTGGCATAACACAATTCTGCGGCTCATTCTACGACCGCAAAAATATTTTGCGGACAGCAAAAGTGGTTATGCAATCGCAAAATGGCCACATACCTATCCATTGAAGCCCATTTCTTGGCATCAGTTTTGCGGTGCATTTTTTGACCCGCATACCAATTGTGTGATCCATTATGCTACCGCAGACTTGAGTTCGGAGGGTTAATTTTCCTATTTTCATAACCCCAACCCATTTTGATAAATAACCTTCGGGGCTTATTTTGGGGTGTTTTTTCTGAGGGTTTTAGAGAGAGATGAGAGAATTTTAGAGAGATAATGTGGAAACCGACCACTCTAATCTCATATTTTGCACCAATCTTCAAGAATCAAGAAAATCCAATCGCTAAATCATTATCCTTCCGAGTAAGTCCTACTTCTAAGCTTTCATGCAAGAAGTTATGAGTTTAAGTATATTATGGGGTTGGAAATAGGCCATGCATGTGACATTAGGTTGTAGTATGTAGGGTTAATGAACCATTTTGGGTAGTTTATTGTTGAAATTAGTTGAGGGAGGAAGGGATTACCATTGTAGAGCCTTGTGGTCTATTTTGCATGCTAGGTGTTTGAAAAAATTCCTAAGAGAGTTACACCATGAGAACCCTTCTAACTATTAACCGATTTTCGCTATTTTCCTATAGGATGTTATTGCTAGAAGTGTTGGGGCATTGTAGTAACTTAAGGAAAGCTCAAGTGAGGTATGTTGGCTAAACTACTATCTTAGAATTGAAATATATGATGTTCCCGTAAGTTTCAAGTATGGTTGGCTCAAGTTCCTTATTCCTATGTTCCTAGTTGTTCCCAATAAATTTGATTGCTCCGAGTAAGCAAAGTGTCAGAAGTTATGTATTCAAAACGTGTTCCGAATGCTCCTATCACATTTTGTTATCCTTCAGAAATGTGTTCAAGCATGATATGTGTATTAAAATGTCATGGCTTTGAATCGTGTTTCAAATGAAAGTTATGATGCCAAATTGTGTGAGAAAAACTCGATGTGCTTAAGACTCTTAATTTCTTATATGTGTACCTAAAGTCTTTTTTTGAAATGCTCTTATTATTGATAACCTTTGATATGGCTTTAAAGTGAAAGAAGCGAGTATGGGAACCCTGTGGACGGGCTATGAAACACATAGGTGTATAATATAATATGTGAACCTTATGAACAGGCTATGAAATATATAGGTGTATAATATAATATATGAACCCTATGGACGGGCTATGAAACACATAGGTGTATTTTATATGTGACCCTTATGGACAGGCTATGAAACACATAGGTGTATTTTATATGTGAACCTTATGGACAGGCTATGAAACACATAGGTGTATAATATAATATGTGAACCCTATGGATGGGATATGAAACACATAGGTGTATAATATAATATGTGAACCCTGTGGATGATCTATGAAACACCTATGTGTATTTTATATGTGAACCCTATGGGCGGACTATAAAATGCATGTGTATAATATAATATGTGAACCCTATGGACGGGCTATGAAATACATAGTTGTATAATATAATATGTGAAACTTATGGCTGGGATATAAAACGCATAGTTGTATAATATATTATGTGAACCCTATTGATGGGCTATGAAACACATAGGCGTATAATATAATTCGTGACCCCTATGGACAATATGTGAAACGCATATCGAGTACGAACAATAGATGCCACTTCCATTGCCCTTGTTTGTACATGTTGTTACATTTGCATTATATTTTGTGTCTCACACATAGTTCATATGGCACACTTTATCCCAAAAGATGTTCAGAATTAAGTAAGTATAATAAGACTTGAAATGTGATTCTATGGGACGTTTCATAGTTTCTTGATGTACTTCATTTGCCTCTTATTTGAGTTACTGTATTTCCATATGTTATTCAGTCTGCCTTACATACGAATACTATTCCACATGTACCCACGTCCCTTTTCTGGGGCACTGCATCTTTTAATGGATGCAGGTGCTTCTATAGCAGGCAACATCGAATAGGTATAGCAGTACATCCTCTTCTCAGATGATTTGGTGAGCCCCACTTCATATCGAGGTCTTGTGTCTTTTGGCTTCATATGTATAATGTTTTGAGGTATAGCCGGGGCCTTGTCACCGACACTATCATGTCATTCCTATCTATTAGAGGCTCCGTAGAGATAGTGTGGGTTGTACATCGGTGCTGGGAAAGTCAAACAAATTATGTTGTGTTTTGATCACTTGCTCCACTTCAAACTATGGAAATGCGTGTATTTTGAGACTTATTAAAAGAATTAACTAATTGTATGGATTTGGAAGTGTATACATTATTCTCTTATTGTTTAATTAACTAAGATATGTATGCTCTTTAAATCATGGGTGAGTTTGGGTAGAAAGGTATTGTACAGGCTTTTTCGGCCGGGTTATCTTGGTTGAGCATCGGTCGCACTCCCCGATGTCGGGCATGACAAACTTGGTATCAGAGCCTAAGGTATTAAAGTGTCCTAGGATGTCTCGGAGCCGTGTCTAGTTGATTCCTTCTTATCGGTGTGTTGTCGACAACATCTATAATGAGGAGGCTCAGACATTTAGGAATGTCATCCTTCTTTGATACTCCAAATCATGCGATAGAGCTCAAGATAGGGAGCTAATTTCCTCGTTATGTCTTATTATCAAGATGAGTAATCCATGAGTTTGAAGAAGTAAGGAGGGAATGACCCCACCATTGAATCTGAGGGAGATTGCACAAGAGTTTGTTAGGAGAATGCATCGATCCATAGAGGGATTGGTAGAACTTGTTGCTAAGAGGAGTACCCTTGTTCCTATTAATGTCACTGCACCACCAGATCATGTGGTATGTTAGTATGGCACCAATGTATGTTATGATTGTGGAGTCGAGGTGTGTCAGTTAAGGCATTGCCCCATCAATCTAAGTTGCCCCTTAGTACATCATTCTGAACAGCACATACTTTTCCTTATTATATATGTACAACCTATATTGGGAGCCTGCATAGACATGGTCTTAACCAAAATGCTAATCCCAAAACATTGCATGTACCTACTTTTTGAACAAGACACAGTATTCGTGAAGCCTCTTGATCACAATTCTCTTGTTTACATCCTCTTGTGGAATTAAGTTCTATAATTATGTCCTTGAATTGAGTTATAACTCTAGGATTAAGACTCCCCACTTGCTTTTCTAAATTATCAACAATGGACTATACCTGATGAATTTCTTACAGAACCTTTTGATTCGAAAAAATAACATCTTCTCATTTGTGCCTATGCATGCACCATCATAAATTTTACCTATACAGTATCAAATCCGATGTAAGGCAGCCTAGTGTTGAGATCCTTCTTAAGCCATCTCTCCGGTGTAGTGACTCATATGGTTTGAACAACCACTTTACTCCTTTGTGATTATTACCATGAAGTATTTGCACTGTCTAGTAACATGAGAGCATATCCCAACACCGATCATATGTGTACATATCAATTTAAAGAGTTCACTTGTCCGCATAAAGTTTCTGAGAAATTTGAGATTTATCACAAATTCTTCACAGGAAGACCTCGTTGTTTGCCCATCTCAGTATGGATTTCATGTTAACCTAAATTGTCTCACAATAAATAGTTCACTTTTGTTCCTAGTATTGTAGTTTCCCATGAAGTGGCATGGTATTACAACTTTAGAGTTATTATGGCAGAAACTTGTCTAGCACATAGCAAAATGTCCATTTCCTATAACCAATGCATGATTCCATCCCAACAATAAGATGTCATCGCTATATGGTTTCACTCGTGTATGGTGGAGATTAAGTAGCCTTATCGTGACCTTTCCTTCGCCACTTCAGGTGGACGTTTCAGGTTTTGCACATATTATTAGCATATTGATTTGAAAGGCAAGTCTATCGTATCTCTAGTCCTCTCATATAGAATCAACTGTCTGGAAATGGTTAAGCTGCCAGAATTGTAATAACCTCACAAGCGTTCAACCTCTTTTTCAATCCACTAGGCTTGTGGCGTAGTTTCCTTAGGTCAAATACTGTCAAGGGTGTAACTTATCTTCATGTATTTTTTTGAAATCTCTCTCACATCCATGTTGCAAGAATTTTCCCATTTTGAGCTAAATTGATTTTACCTACACTCAAGGAGGCAACCGGTGTAGCATACTTGATTATTTATCCTTAGAGCTTACTGTCGGGAAAGGCATATATGGAATGGAACAATTGTTACTATCCCTTGCATAACTCGTCGCCTTCTAAGAATAACTGATGCTAACATCTTTATCCTCCCGATCATGCCTCCCATGTATCTCATGTCTAGAAAGACCCACTTCTTTTAGATCCTAATCACGTACGTGGTTCCCACATTATCAATGCGTGCTAGTGTTACACCCCATGTTTCGTACGTGAAAGTACGCCATATGTAAATTGATAGGAGCTCAAAAATGAGAGGTTACATCCTGCATTTTCGTATGTTAAATTCATCATATGTTAATCGACGTAAGTTCGAGAATGAGATTATTTTGAGATTATAAGCATTATGCTATTTCAAACAAGTGATGATTAAATTCAGGAAGGTGAGAGGGTAAGAAAATCGAAAAAATGAATTTCGTCGAAGTTTAATATTTTGAGATAAAAATATGGTCCAAGCTACAATACCCCGTATTTATGGACTAATGTCATACAAGGTACCACATGACCATGATAGAAAGGTGTATAAAGTGTGTTAAAAGTGAGTAATATTTTAAGTAATTTGAGATAATTCTTAATTATATTGATATTTGGTTAATTATGGATTTTTGGGGGAAGATTAGCAATTAATTAAGGTGTTTGGTGGATAAGATTAAGTGGGAAAATCATCCTTAACGTGGCAGCCCACAAGTCTTGATCAATTCACAAAATATGAGTCTTATTTCATAAATCAAGGTGGCAATTTTTAAGAGAGTTTGTGGCTAAGTCATTCTTATCAAGTTGGGCCCACAAAAGCCAACATTTTTAAGAGATTCTTTACCTTATTAAGATATGATTCTAAGTGTACCAAGTAAAGGATGAAGCTTCATAGGGATTTTCAATTCTAAGGCATTTGCAATGAAGCTATACTGTGTAATATCAACGAGATTTGCAATTCTAAGAGAGCACGGTACAATCTTTCTCAAGAACATCATACGTATTTTTCCCTACTTCGATCCGTCGTTATGTGTCTTCGACAAAGATATGTGTTAGAGGGGTCGTCAAGAGAATCAGTTCAAGTATGTTAAGGCTAAGCCCTTCCTTCATTTCTCATGATCTCGTAACAACATGTGTTTGATAACGAGGCATAAAGAGAAGTTCATACTCCCGAATTTATATACATTATCCTAGTCTCATAATTTACAGTATTGTCCCTTATCGAGACTTTATATTCAATTGAGTATTGTCTTATTCCAGTCAAGAGAGTAGAGAGTCTTTATATATACAGTATTACAGTATTTCACCACCATCGAGATATAATGGATGGGCAGGCTCCTATTCGGCAACCTCATATCACATGGTAAGTTATATACCTAGCCTACTGTAGCCGAGCGCCTATGAGCGAGCCCAACATGGCCAAGATACAGAGCCTAGTATGGCTGAGCACCTATGAGCGAGCCTACTACGGTAGAGCAGTTATATATACCGAGCCTTATAAGGAAGGACAACTATTTTACTTACTATATTAAGAGAGTTGAGTTAGTATCAGCAGGTAAGCATATTTTCAAATTTTCTTTGACTCCCAGTTACTTTCAGTTATTATATCATCAGTTCAGTTTTAGCTTTCAGTTATTCTGTTGCCTTACATACACGGTACATTATTTTGTACCGACGTCCCTTTTGTCGGGAACGCTATATTTCATGCGTGCAGGTTCACACAGACAGATAGGTAGATCTCCTCAGTAGGTGTTGCCTGAGTTTAGCTTGATCGGTAAGCTCCACGTCCTTCGTAGTTGCCGGGTCTAGAGTTTTATGTACATCTTGTGTATATATGTATATATTTTATGGGTAGGTCAGGGCCTTATTCCGATCACAGTATATCCATGAGTAGAGGCTTGTAGACATATCCTGTTAGTTAGTGCAATATGTATATTCTGTTGGTGTGTGAGCTGTAGTAGTCATGACGTCCTTGTCGGCCTTGCCTGATATTGATGTTTAGTTAGTGCCTAGTTTCCCATTCAGTTTTATATTTTGCATTGCAAATTGTCTTGCAATATGTCCCGTGGCCAAGGTATGACATTATGTGTTTAGATTCCCTTAGTCGCAAGTTGGTACGCAAGGATAAGTGAGGCACAAGGTGCTGGTCTCGCCCCCCAGGTTCGGAGCGTGACATCTAGTTATCTCTATGCCTCATTTGTCTAATATTGATGTCTTCACAATGATTAACCATGTCAACATTGTTAGTAGTAATCTTCGTGTCTCTTAGCATATAACCTCATGAAATACTCTGGTTAGCACATTAATGGATTCTTGAATAATTCTAGCTCAATCTCGAACCTCGTTGTCCCTTCTTATAGTAATCTATGGGGAATTGAAGGTTCAAACATGTCAAAGAAGAAGAATCACCATGTGATCACATATATTCGATACGTATTTGTAGGGTCAATTTATGATAGCACATCTTAGAGTAATTGTTGAAGGTCATCAAAAGTTTTGTTTGGGTGTTCGCGTTGAGATTTAGAGTTGAAGAGGGTGCACAGGTTATTCTCAATATTTTCTCCCTGAAGATGTTATGTGAATTGATGATGAAGGTGATAAGTGTAGTCAACATTAGGCCTAACTATGAGTATGATGTCTTCCCATAGTTGTTCTCTATGTACCCTGTTTTTTCATGTGCCTATGTCTAAGAAGGTAGTTGGAGATACTTTGTGTATAATTCTTGTGAAAACTACTGAAGGTGAAGTTAATGGATAATTGGCTTATGAGGGGTATCTATTTGTCATCCTTGTTAGATAAGTTTGGGGATTGAGATTGTTTCCGTGAATATGTTACGGTGAAGTCTATAAGTCGAGGAGGCCACCTTGAAGTCCGAAAGTGTTGTGGAAAGAAAATATTTTCGCGTTATTGTATAGAAATTGGTTTTGATTTGAAAGGTGCCTTCTAGGTGTTATGATTTAAAAATGTGCAGTTCATGTCCAGATATCATTATGATAATGTTGTGCTTGTAATGCTGAGATTAGTGTTATTGATATATGCATTGTAGTGCTTTGTCGAGTTGTTGATGTGTTGTTAGGATGGTTTTGGTGGTCATCTGGCAGGTGGATAGGCCTAGTTATCGGGGAGACGCTACCAAAATTTCTAAAATTTTTGGGAGTTAGTCAAATTTGGGAAGTTTAGGTATGTGATAAAATAGATAAATTATGTTAAGTGTTTGGGGCGGACACTACTTCTCATTCGAGGACGAATGATCCTAAGCGGGGGAGAATTTAAGGCCCCAGGAAAATTTCGCTAAGTAATTTAAGATTTTGTGGTGCTAGGTAGGCTAATTATAATATTTTATGTGCTATTAATATGATGGATATCAATTGGATATGGTAATAAGTGTATGAGGCATATTATAGGTGATGTTGGGTCTAAGGAGAGGCCTAAGTCTAAGTCAAGCTGGAAAATTACATAATAGATTAAAATTCCAAATGAGTTTGCACAAGTCCAAACTTGGACGAGCATATATACATATATATAAGGTGTTATGTGATGCACAACCTATAAAATGAAATATCGTTGAGTCTAGTTTCTATCACTTCGAACCGTTCATTATTTGGACACTCCTACAAAAGGTTATGACCAAATTACATAAAACTGGCATAATGCAATTGTGCGGCCAATTCTTCGGACCACAGAAGAGGTTATGCGACCGCAAAATGGTCGCAAACCTGTCCAGTGAAGCCCATTTCTGGGCATCAGTTTTGCGGTGCATTTTTTGACCCGCATACCAATTGTGTGATCCATTATGCTACCGCAGACTTGAGTTCGGAGGGTTAATTTTCCTATTTTCATAACCCCAACCCATTTTGATAAATAACCTTCGGGGCTTATTTTGGGGTGTTTTTTCTGGGGTTTTTGGAGAGAGGTGAGAGAATTTTAGAGAGAGAATGTGGAAACCGACCACTCTAATCTCATATTCTTGCACCAATCTTCAAGAATCAAGAAAATCCAATCGCTAAATCATTATCCTTCCGGGTAAGTCCTACTTCTAAGCTTTCATGCAAGAAGTTATGAGTTTAAGTATATTATGGGGTTGGAAATATGCCATGCATGTGACATTAGGTTGTAGTATGTAGGGTTAATGAACCATTTTGGATAGTTTATTGTTGAAATTAGTTGACGGAGGAAGGGATTACCATTGTAGAGCCTTGTGATCTATTTCGCATGCTAGGTGTTTGAAAAAATTCCTAAGAGAGTTACACCATGAGAATCCTTCTAACTATTAATCGATTTTCGCTATTTTCCTATAGGATGTTATTGCTAGAAGTGTTGGGGCATTGTAGTAACTTAAGGAAAGCTCAAGCGAGGTATGTTGGCTAAACTACTATCTTAGAATTGAAATATTTGATGTTCCCGTAAGTTTCAAGTATGGTTGGCTCAAGTTCCTTATTCCTATGTTCCTAGTTGTTCCCAATAAATTTGATTGCCCCGAGTAAGCAAAGTGTCAGAAGTTATGTATTCAAAACATGTTCCGAATACTCCTATCACATTTTGTTATCCTTCGGGAAAGTGTTCAAGCATGATATGTGTATTAAAATGTCATGGCTTTGAATCGTGTTTCAAATGAAAGTTATGATGCCAAATTGTGTGAGAAAAACTCGATGAGCTTAAGACTCTTAATTGCTTATATGTGTACCTAAAGTCTTGTTTTGAAATGCTCTTATTATTGATAACCTTTGATATGCTTGAAAGTGAAAGAAGAGAGTATGGGATATGATAAATGTGGCCATCGTGCCAAGAGTGAGAATTACAATTTTGGCCAATAGTGCCAATGAAATGAAAGAATGTGTGAAAGACTATGAAATTAGTTTTGACCCCTTTATATGATAAATATTATTAATGTCCTATGATCACCCATGAAAAGTACAAGTAAATACTTGAAATGTAGCCGATTTGCCAAAATGAGGATTATGAGGCATTGTATGTTCCAATAGGTATAAATCATAGTAGGTATGCTTCTAAAATAATAAATGTAAATGACTCCGATGTTAAGTCCCCAAGAATCATGAACTTAGTTAATGGACTTAAGATGACAAGTTAGCGAATAATGATATGGAAGTGAGATGTCTTATGCTAATTGATGATGAATCCCATGGAAAATGAATTTGGGACATGTGCCATCGAAATCGACTTATTTGTTCACCATGCACGTGTTAATGTAATATTAATCATGCCACTTGAGTTTATATATGGTCTTGTGCATAATGAGGTGTTATGTGAATCCTATGGACGATGAATGAAACACATAGTTGTATTGTATATGTGATCCTATGGACGGTCTATGAAACGCATATGTGTATTGTATATGTGATCCTATGGACGGTCTATGAAATGCATAGGTGTATTATATATGTGATCCTATGGACGGTCTATGAAATGCATAGGTGTTGATACCCAATTTTCCCATATATATTTTATTAATACATATATACTTTCGAAATAGTGCATGAGCATCAACCAACATTTTTCCATAATTTTCTATAATTTTTAAAGGCTTTTAATCAATTTATTCCGGCATTGTTATTATCTAAATAATTATTAATAATGATTTATTACTGAATTTTCATCATTTATATTCATATTAAGCTTTAAACATTTTATGTATAATTATATTTGCATCTTTAGGCTATAATTGCAATATTTCACAATAATAGCCACATATATGCATAATTGCCTTATTTACACAGAAAAATGACATTTGATATTTTTATAATATTAAGTAATTATTTCAACACATTTTCATATACAAATGACATTTTTATCGTTTATTAATTATTTCTGTAAATTATTTTTATTAAATTAACTGGGTATTTAAAATCTAGCCACTTTCCTAATTAATTTCGAACCTAAGCGGCCCATTACCCCATCCCAATACACTAAGCCCACTATCCAAATGCCCACACCCGTCCAACCAGATCCATACCCGTCCAAGTTAACCCACCCGGCCTAAAATCTAATCCCAACCGTTGATCTCTCGAGATGAACGACACCCAAACACCCTACCCTTTTTAATTATACCAAACACCCCTAACCCTAATTCATTCTCACCAAATGCCGCCTCTGTATTCTCTCATCTCTTCCTCTTCTCCTCTCAAAACCCTAAGTCGCCGTCACCCAAAATCACTCCCCTAATCCCGCCTCTGATGAGATTCCCTCCTCATCTCCTTACCATATTGGCCCCTCCTCCCTAATGGATACCCGTTGATGGTGTTACATGATTGTTTTCCTAATATGGCAAGCAGAATCGAACCAAAATGGTTCAAATCCTTAACTTGTTATTTATTTCGTCTGTGTTAATCACTTGCTCTTTGTAAGTACGATTAATTTCTGTGTCTCACTGATTCGTACTTGACCCCAAGGTTAGGGTTTTAAGATCCCCTTTTAATTCGAATAAAAACTGGTTCAAGCCTTAATTTTAAGTACTATCATGTCTATATTCGTCCTATTATGCATGAATCTGCCTATTTTTGGTTGAGTCTTTTACTTACCCTAAAATTAGGGTTCAGATCTTTCCAGATCTGAGATGATTTTTATTTCTTGTTTTACTATTTTTCTTTAATGTTTCAGTATTTCTATATCTGTGTTTTATAGTTTTTTTACTATCTCTGACCGATTTTATTTACCCTAAAATTAGGGTTTTGGTTTTAACAGATTTTTGCCAAATCCGTTTCAACCGTTATTGTTTCATGTCTGTGTATCTATTATGGTTTTTCTTTATTATTCCCGACTGATTTTACTTACCTTAATTATTCTCGTCTATATGACTGTGTATTTCTGTCTATTTTCTAAGGTTTTGATTATTTAGTTACTTTCCTTTTAATGTTTCTGTCTATCTGTCTTTAACCATGGCCGTTAATTGCTGACTAGTTTTACTTACCCCGAAATTAGCGTTTGAAATCAGTCTTTACTTTTTCTATAGTAATGGTATTTCTTTATTTTTCTTTTGATTTACCTGTTTTTGCCTTATTTGGTCATGTATTTGAATGTTAATTTATTCTATTTTCCTTAACCTAAGTAGCATTGGACTGATTTTACGTTATTATGTTCTGTTAATTGATTGAACTGACTTTAAATTGATTCTGGAATTATTTCCAATCCTTATTTGTCTATGGTTGACTTATTACCTTATTTGTCTGCCTCATTGAGTACTATTTAAACCCCTTCTCCCTCTCCTCTGAGAGAGACTCGAAGTCTCATACTCTCCCAAAAAAAACTTAGGCTCTCTTATTCTTTGGTGTTCTGATTTCTGGGCTAAGTGTCTCTTGTTTTGGCCGGCTAAAAGCCAAGACCAAGTTATTTTGGGATTTCCTTGTCGTGGCATACTTTCTTATTTTCTTACTTAACTGGTATGCCCTTGTAAAGACCCGTAAAATTTATCGTTTAAAATAATACTCGAATAAGGCCCCAAGTTGTTATAACTGTAGAAATTCTTAAAACAGACATATTTTTCAGTAAAAAGTACCACGAAATTTGAAAGATGAATTTTCCAGAAATTTGGGCGTTATGAGACGCACTATGCGATCGTATAACGTGTATGCGGACCGCATAATGGTCGCATACATGGGCAGAATTACTGCCCAATTTGAGGACAACTATGCGGTCCAAAATGTGATCGCATGTTGGTTCTGCGGACCGCATGGTTATCGCATTCTTGCCCATTGATTTTGGTAAGGGAGGTTATGGGACGCACTATGTGATCGCATAACGTGCATGCAGACCGCATAGTGGTCGCATACCTGCACAGTGTGTTTTAAATGTTGGCCCATCTTGAGGGCCATTCTACGGTCGATTATGCGGACCGCATGTCAGGAATGCGATCGCATTCCTGACCGCACTCCGGTATCGGGCTCCTATTTTTATAATTCTAAACCCGACCCCTAGTTCATTAAAACACCCCTCCTCTTCATTTTTAACTGATTTCTGAGCAAAAATAGAGAGAAGGAAGAGAGGGTTCTTGAGAGGGAAATTTCTTCTTCATAAAAAAAATTGATTCTTCAAAGTCGCTCAAGCCCGGAATCTATCGAGTTAGTGCTATCTTCTTCACTCAAAGAGGTAAGTCTTCACCCCATTTTTCCCAAGTTATCATATTTTAATTAAGAATAAAACACATAGGATGTTTCTTGAAAATAGAGGTCAAACCCATGAATGCATGTGAATAAAACATCTTAATCTAGTAAAAAGGGAGAGGGTTGGGGTAAATTTCATAAGGAAGGGGTGGTAATCTAATGAGGTCACCTAGAGTTCGATAAAATGCTTAAAAGAGTTTGAATTGTACGCATGATTTCCAATTCTGAGTTGAATATATTTAATTGCGAACTAGATTGGCGGTACTAGTCGGTTAGGTGATTTGTGAGTAAAAGCTAAAAAGGAATTCCGACCCCTGGTATGGCTAACTTTAATCTTCGTAAAGTCACCTTGTTGGTGCCGGAACAGTCGCTACGTGTTAATTTTCTGAGTATGTGTAAATTGGGTGTTCTAAATATGTTGAGGCGTGATGCCCTACTCTCTGACTGTCTAGCTGAAATTCATGTATTTTGCTATTCAGAAATTGTGAAAAGGCGATTTACTTGTGAATGTTTTACCATGTTTAAGGTTGGTTAAGTACACTAATATGACGATATGAAAGATTGGTAACAAACCCAAGTATGTGAATATGACTAAGTTCTAAGAGCTGTGAAATGATATGATAAACAAGAATTTGTGGTTGATTTAATCGTACTACACTGATTGTGGCAATGTCTTATTTGACTAATCGTTTTGGGAAAGATCTGTTGTGACTTGAAATCGTATAGGTGGTTGGTTGTACTGAGATTGTGTCCTTATGATGAAATTCTCTGTGATTGAATTGTGAATTCGAAATCTTGATATGAAATGTGATTGTCTGGTGGAATCGGGTTGCGCGCCGCAACACGAAGAAATAAGGGTGGGTGAGGTAATAAGGGTGACCGAGGTAATAAGGATGGAATGTGATCACGTTGAAATGAAGAATCTATGAAATTCTTGAATATGGTTTTGTTGGAAAGGAAAAAGGGGAAATATGTGGAACTTGTGATTTTGATTATTTCTGTTGCTGTGCAATGCTTGCTGATTCTATTACTGTCTCTTATCTGTGCATTGCTGATCTTACTTAGAGTAAAGTTTGTTCATACATACTAGTACTATTCCATAGTACTAAATTCCCTTTTGCCGGGGGCGCTACATTTTCTTATATGAATGTAGGTGGTTCTACGGCAGGTAATTCAGTCAACCGTCAGTAGTGCCTCCTCTCCACTCTGCAGTTTAATTGGTGAGCCCCACTTCCTCTCGGGGCCATGTGCGGTTCATGTCACCTTCTTTTGGGTCTATTTTGTATTGTAAGGTATAGCCGGAGCCTTGTTTCCCGCAAGTATTGTATAAAATACTATCACTCGTAGAGGCTCCATAGACATAACATGGGTATTGTACATATGTATTTTAGGCAGTGACAATCATGGTCCACGTGGTAAAAGTATGTATGTTGTATGTATCTTGCAACTATTTAGCACCATATGTTGTTAATGATTAGAGGTAGAAATGAATTTAACTTGGAGTTTTATGTTAAGTCTCAAATTTCTAATTCACATGAATAAGGTATATAGAAATCACGGGGTAATGCATGGGATAGGTGAGGCAAATTCAGGTCCGCTTGACTGGGGCCACCCAGTTGAGCGCTAGTCGTGTCCCTCGATTTTGGGGTGTGACAGCCCTAACCTTTGCAATTTCATTCTTTACACTTTGCTCGACTAGCATGCTTTAGTTCCCAGTATGATTATGTCCTTTACACGATTCTATGATCCCATTTAGTAACGCTGTTAATTTAGGGTTAAGTTGTTTTGAATAATATGAATCCTCTCATAAGTTAGCCTAAGGTTTGATTTGTTTCATGAACTGCTTGTTAATTCTATACCTATTATGAACTTTGTGCACCATGAACTTGTAATCAGGCAACTTGTTGCTTAACCCCCTGCCTTGTCTTTTTATTTCATGTATTTGGCCAATTCTATTATTTTGCTAACTGCTTCTCTGATAAAGCCATGATCGTCTTAAGTACTAGTTTAAATATTTAACTTAACTGGACTTCAATTTATTTGAGCTATGTGTTTGAGCATGAATTATGTTTGTTTTTTCTTGGTGCAGTTCTTCCTGGAACTCTATGTTCTGAATCCTGTTTCTTCTGAAATCTAACTGTTTTAAAACGTGCCTTTCTCCCTTTCATGTACTGATTTTAAAACCCCACTCCTAGTCCCTTAGGTTCTCAACCACCCCAGTGTGAGCACTTCCTAGGGTCCACATGAGACTCCTCTGAACTCTGACACACTGGGGGCTGGTTTTCCAATCTCTTATGAATACTTTCGGAATGTGTGGTTCTGGTGTGAGCATTTCCAGGGGTCCCTGAGGCCCTTGGGAACTTTGACACACTGGAAACCTGTTTCCAATGGACTGTGGAGGAATCAATTTGTTGTGGAAGGCCTGGTTCCCAAGTTTATTTGGGCATATGAAGGCTCCCTATAGTGTAATTCACTTGATATTCTGGGTTGTAATAACTCTGTAATAACATATTTGGGGATATTTAGTGAAGATATGCGGGTTTTACTTATATCTTTTGTTAAAACTGGGTAGAAATCCTGACAAGAGGATTTAAGTATGCTGATTAAACTGTGTGAGTACTATATTGTGTTTAGAAATCCTGTCTATAGGACTTTCATGATCGTTTTGATTATGTGTTTTACATTTGCATACTAGAGATACTACCTATAAGACTTTCGCTTAATTCTATACATTAGAAATCATGTTCATAGGATCTATACATGTTTTCAACAAATGTGCATTAGAAATCATACCTATAGGATTCTGTTAATCGATTTTGAATTCAATCACTATTGTAAATAACTCAGGCAATATATTTGTAGGACTTAATAATGATTCTGGGTTTATAATTGTGACATATTACTGACTGAAGTGCCCAGGTTCATGCTGAATAAAATCAGTAGGCAAACAAATAGGTCTTAATGCTCGCCGTAATAAAACTGTCTCTGCATTTTGTTTTTCCCACAGAGATATCCTTCATATAAGATTCAAAAGTTAATAAAGTTTGTTGATTCAATTGCGTGCTTTTGTTGTTTATATACGGAGGTCAATGTGAGCCCATGCTTGTTCCTTATCTAAAAGTCCTATTTCTTTTGTTTGTCGCCTAGATTTCACATTTTAAGTAACATAGGCTGGTCTAGAACTGTCCCAAATAGAGGTCCTTAATACCTCCATGGCCATAGGTAAGGGACGAGTAGCGCACGCATAAGGAACGAGCTAGAAACTACTAGAGTACTTAAGTAACAACTTAAATATAGTAATTGAGTAGTAAGGAGCTGATAGTCCGTGCGTTAATACTATGAGTAACACCCCGACTTGAGGGAGTTACAAAGTATTGCATGGTAATTTTCTTAATTTAAAATAGGCCGGGACCCACCGTTGTGGACCTCGAGGGGTGCCTAACACCTTTGCCTTAAGGTAATTTGAGCTCTTACCCGATCTTTGGTGATGTAAACTAGTTATATGAGTTATATGTTCTAGGTGTCCTAACGCACCTTAATCCGTTAGGTGGCGACTCACGCAATTCCTTAAACCCATCCCAAAAAGAGGAGTTGCCCTAAAAATGTCGAGATCCGATTTCGCGAGAGAAAATGGGGCGTGACAGCATGGCGACACTGCTGGGGATATTTTTAGGCTCTTACCATAATAAACTTGATTTTTGTGAATTAGTATTTAAGTATGCCTTTATTATCCCATCAATACTTTCATACCCCTTCCCTTTCCTACTTTATGTGAATTTATTTGCCTATCTTCAGTCATTTACGATTTCCCTTTCTTGTTTTATTACTCTGTACTATGGAAACTGACTCGTCTCCTTGTTTTCTTTCTTAAATGCCTTTACAATTATTAAATACCGCATTTATTATTTTTTTCATCGTGCAAATACGTGACAACGTGCTATTTTCTGTTGCATAAGTCATGCTCAACATCATATTCCACTCGTGCGTAAATAATACCTTAGAAACACTTGATGAGTGTTTGCGCTCTTCCTATATATCAGTTTTTGAATTCAGAAAGGCCTATTTGCGGTAAAACTAGTCAATCAGCAGTGCAGTCAACGATTCTGTGCCTTTCTCCCTCAAGTTGTCCGATTGAGAGTATCAGTCTAGGCCTCTATAAAAAACTTAATCTGATTATAATTGTACATGCATCATGGTCAAACCTAGCTTCGGTTAATATGTTGTCCACATAATAACCCTTTAAGAAAAGCCTTGTCCAAAGTCCACCGGGGTTTTCGTAACCCCAACGGACGCAACCACGATCTGTGGATTAATTTGGACAAATAAGTGCCAATATGCTAATCATTAATATATAATAGTCGAATCCGGAGGGGGAAAGGGTCTAACCTTATTTGTTTTGCAGAAAAGAGGAACGAAGTCCCCAGGTTCAGCATGGTCCATAACATACCACTGTTGTTGCTAGATTGGTGGGAAGACCTTCCGTCAAGCGATAAAAACCATGTGAAAGGAGTCCTTGGAAACCTACCTTCCTTATTAGATATCCGACAAAACAACATGTTGATTCAGGCTGCCACTATGTTCTAGGATGGAGAAAGGTCCGTGTTCTGTTTTGGAAACATAGAAATGACCCCTCTTTGGAGGAAATAGGGGGATTCGCTAGACTACCTTGGGACAGTCTCTGTTTATTGGTGCCGAAAAATCGCACTCCCAAAGGGTTTCTAAAAATGATGGGTTTAAAAAAGAGTGACGACTTGGTGTGTCTGAAGAAGTCCTATATACCCTTCGACTTCCTTTATGAACGATACGGTCACAGCAAATCCTACCGTATTTTTCAGGATGAGTTCCCCATCACTTCCTTGGGTTGGATTCATCGCAGGGTTTTCGTGTTTATCGTCTACTTCTTGGGTATGATAGTGTTTCCAAGCAAAAAGGACAGAATTCACACTAGAGTGGCCATGGTATCCAAAAACTTAATGTAGGGAATCGAGGGAAAAACATATACTATTATCCCTATGATTATAACAGACATATATTGGGCCTTGGATCGCTGCCAAAAGGGGTTTAAATACTTCGAGGGTTGTAATCTTCTACTACAAATTTGGTTGCTAGAATATTTCCAGAGCGGTCAATACCGCTAAGATTTTTGATGAAGACCGTGGAACGATCACATAGACTTTCATCACCCCAAGAGAATGACCTTTATCCCAAACAGGTTTGCTCAACCGGAGGATGCTACAGAATGGGTGCAATTTTTCGGCAATTTGACTGAGGACCAGGTTCAATGGATGTTCTAATGGCTCCCCACTAGTGAGTTCATCATCAGATCTAGGGATGCTCCACACTTGATGTTGATTGGGTTAAGGGGTATACACCCCTATGTTCCTATCAGGGTCATTAGACAAGTTGGTAGAAAACATATTATACCACGAGTCTCCAAAATAAGTCACTACAGGGCGGATTTCCAAGATGATGGCACCCCATATAAATGTGAATCTCAACATATGTGGCACTTGAAGATTATTGTGGAAAGGGACACCATCGAGCCGGATCGATATCATACAGGGCATGTGTACTTTTACCCATCGTGGTTGGAGGACTGCATAGAGGGAATAGTCGAGCTAGGGTTCGGTCGAGGAAACAGAGTCATAGATGAAGTTGTCGAAGCACAGGTGAAGTATAACAGACTACACAAAAGGGTTCGCGAGTCTGAGGCTGAGCATCTGGAATAACATAAGGCTGATATGGAACTGATCAGTGAATGGAGGGAAATGAATACTAGGTCAAATGAAAGGCTAGAATATCTAGGGCAGGGTCTGATGGAGCTGGACGGGAAGATGAGGGAAAGAGTCATAGACTTCCAGAATACTGAAGGTATCGAGTGAGGAAATCTAGCAAGGGCATACCTGCTGCTGAACAGCGTGACCCGGGAAACCTGATCGATGGATCCAAGAGAACCAGGCCTGGAGAAGGTCCTTCTAGGACCAAGTAGATTAGGCTTATTCATTTTTACTTTTCGAAGTAATAAGGCCAAGTGCCATTAGTGACTTACCTTATTGTCTTTTTAGATTCTTCTTATTTGTTGCATTATTGAAATGAGGCAATTATTGGTATTAAATTATCCAAATCTACTTGTCTCTAGGCCTACCTTGGCCGCAACGAGGCTCCCAAATTAGGAAGCAAATTTACATTCCCGCAATATGTGTTTAAATACTGCAAACATTTTTCATAACTCTCAGTAACTTGGTTACCTTTTATTTTTGTCTTTCTTTTACTTATTCCCATCCCCTAAGGTTGGTTCACACATACTAGAATCATCAACATATCACACCTGATCCAGAGGCCCTCCACCTCCTCCTCCTCAAAGTGCATCAAAAGGCAAAGGGAAAGCTAAGATGGATAATATGAGTGGCGACAACACCGCACATGCTGAGAATGCGGAAACTTCCGATGGTCGGAGTACTCCGACACCAAATGACTTGGTCTTGCGGCTTGAAAATAAAATAATTAAACTACAAGATGAGCTTGAGCAGGTCCGTAACTTGGCAAACCTCCCGCTCACACTAAACGTCCCAGATATCAACCATCCAAATACCCAAAACCCGGCACCTCCTCAGAATATACCCAACCAACGCCCTCAGAATCCTCCCGCACCCCACCAATATACAACCCTTCCTCAAAATACTTTACCCATACCTACACCTCCTCAATATCAGCTTCTCCCGACTCAATATCCTTAAACCACTTATCACACTCCTCAGAATACCCCTTAGCCTATCCCCGATCCTTAAAATTCTACCAATGATCACCACTATACCAAACTCCTGGCATTCATCAAAACAACCCCATATATGTTGAAACCTTACCCCCACTCTACTCAACCAATCTCATATACACCAGAATCTTCTGAGAAGGACCTGCTCATTAAAAACACGGCGGAAGAGCTCAAGAAGATCACAAGTCGAGTCCAGGGTGTTGAAGGAGGTAAAGGAATTGAAGGTCTGAATTATGAGGACTTGTGCATTCAGCCAGATGTGGAACTGTCGAAGGGTTACAAACCTCCTGAGTTCGAAATGTTTGATGCAACGGGCGACCCAAAGGTTCATTTGAGAACCTACTGTGACAAGCTCGTAGAGGTTGGAAAGGATGAAAATATTTGCATGAAGCTGCTCATGAGAAGCCTTACTGGAGACGCTCTATCTTGGTACATAAGTCAAAACCCCAAGAATGGGCTAATTGGGTAAGCATGGCGTCAGACTTCATGGATAGGTTCAGATTCAACACGGAAAATGCATCATATGTCTTCTATATTCATAATCACAAGAGGAAGCCCACTGAGACTTTCTGTGAGTATGCTAATCGGTGGAGGTCAGAAGCATCAAAGGTCAGGCCGACATTAGATGAAGAGCAGATGAACAAGTTATTTATTATGGCTCAGGATCCACAATATTATGAAAGGTTAATGGTAATCGAGAATCACAAGTTCTCCCATATCATCAAGCTCGGAGAAAGGATCGAGGAAGATGTCGAAAGTCGAATGGTGACAAATTTCGAGGCACTACAGGCCACAAACAAAGCACTACAATCAGGTGGCATATCAAAGAAGAAAGAAGTGGGGAGAGTAATGGTTGCCCAAGATCCAAAATCTCCATTTTTATAACAAACACCTCCACCCAAATACCAGCCTTCACCTCCTACATATCCTTAACCCGTTATCGCCTACCATACCTATAATACCCAATCAGCCTATTATCATTCACCACCAGCTCGTCGAAACTATCAAAAACCCAGGACCAATTTTGATCGCAAACCATCCAGACAATACACCCCTAGCGCTGAACCCATCGACCAGTTGTATGAAAGATTAAAGGTTGCTGGATATGCCACCCCTATTCCCGCCTTGGCTATGTAAATCTCATCTCTATGGGTCAACCCGAACAAGACATGTGCGTACCATTCTGACATGAAGGGACATACTATTGATGAATGCCGCACCCTGAAAGACAAGATCCAAACACTTATTGATACCAGTGCCATACATGCGAAAGAAACCACACCCAATGTCCGCAACAACCCCCTCCCAAATCATAGGGGTGACGGAGTCAATGTAATAAAAATTGATGAGGAGGGGGATCCCGAGGATTCAATCGGACTTATTTGGGAGGGTGATGATCCTAAGAAGCCGACAGTCACGCTCAATCACATTGTGGTATAGGTAAAACCTCCAGTCAAAGATGAGGTAACCGCATCGGCTCCCTTTGAAGTAGAAGTGACACCACCTGCAACTACACCTGTTCTGTTTGAGGTAGAAGTATCCACACTTTTCATTGTGACGGTGAAATCCACAACCCCTTCAGTTCCAATGCTGTACCTTGGGATTATGTTGCCGAGGCTAGGAGAAAGGGAAGGGAAAATATGGAAGAGTCCGGTGCTGCACAAGGAATGACTAGAACGGGCAGAATTTACACACCTGAGCATTTTTGAGAGACAAGTAAGCAAGCTTCCAATAAACAACTTGTTATCGAAACTGGTCCAGACGACCTTTGGAGGAAAGTACAAGAAAGGGAGTATTCTGTTATTGATCATCTGAATAATACTCCCGCCCAGATATCCATCTTATCGTTGGTGCAAAATTCTGAAGCACACAGGAATGCTCTGATGAAGGTATTGAATGAAGCATATGTGCCCAACAACATTACTAGCGGAGAAATGACCAATATGGTGGGACAAGTATTGGATATCCATAAGATCACCTTCCATGGAGACGAATTTCGAGATGAAGGATTAAGCCACAACAGGGCACTGCACATCACAGTGCAGTGTGAAGATAATTTTATTGCGAGAGTTGTGATAGACGGAGGGTCTAGCCTCAACATCTGTCCACTGACAACTTTGAAGAGGTTGGACAAGCGCCTACATGAAATACGAGCAGGATCTATGAATGTGAAAGCATTCGATGGGTCATAAAGAGCCATGATTGGAGAAACCAACCTATGCTTGATAATGGGTCCTACCTGGTTCGATGTTGAATTCCAGGTGCTAGACATATCTGCCTCAAACAATCTGCTGCTGGGACGACCTTGGATACATGCCGCTGGAGTTGTCGCATCTACTTTGCACCAAGCGGTAAAATTTGAATGGATCCATGAAGAAGTGATTATCCATGGAGATGGGAGCAACCCCATTTACACCAGTCAGACTGTTCCGGTGATAGAAAACAGAAGGAAGTTAGGTGGAGAAACCTACCATCGCATCGAGCGTGTTAACGCAATCAAGAAGGATAAATGGTGGAGTAGAAATATAGAAAGCATATTGGCATGGAAAGGGTATGAACCTGGTAACGGGATTGGTAAAAATCTTCAAGGTATCTCCAAACCAGTACAACTGAAGCACCATGGTACAACCTTCGGGATTGGATATCAGTACACCTGGTAGGAATATCAGAATTGGTTGCCACCATGGCGTGGTCCATACCACCCTCTCGAGCAACCTGTGCCGAACCTGAATCAAACCTTCCGTCGGGCCGATATAATATGGGGATCAGATGAAGAAGAAGCCTTGGCAACATTGAGGAATTTGTTCTTGGAAGACGATAATATAAATTGCTGTGTAATAGTTGGGGGGGGGGGGAGGAAGACAACCTCATTATCTAGGCAGTAGAGAAGGGATAATCTCTCAACAACTGGACCGCTAAACTATCGAGGGCCCGACGAGTCTTGAGGTAGCAAGGCTGATAGCATTGTTTATTTTTGAAAATGATTTCCTCTTTGGCAGTTTTGTTTTAAATAATATTTTCAGTGTCCCGTTTCGAAAAACATTATTTGAAATCATTTTTTTTAACATGTTAAATGTCTTGATGTCTTATTATTACTATTTTCCTTTCAAATATTTATCCCTACATCATTACTCTTTCTTACCTTGATGAACCAACGAATGTGACATGTAATGAGACAATGCAATAGAAGGACAGTGACTTGGAAGAAATAGAAGAAGAGGATGTAATACTTGAGGAAATTGGCAGAGAAGTGGAGAACTTTGAGAACAAGCCCAAGTCCAACCTGGACGAGACCGAGATAGTCAACTTGGGTGACTCCGAAACCATCAAAGAAACCCGCATAAGTATCCATTTGTCACCGTTAGAGAAGGAAGAATACACCCGGTTCCTGACAAAATATGAGGATATCTTTGCATGGTCATACGACGATATGACAGGTTTGAGCACATCCATAGTGGCTCACAGGTTACCTACAAATTCAATGTGTCCACCAGTGAAGCAGAAAGTTAGGAAATTAAAGCCAGACATGAGCCAGACATTAGAAATCATGTCTATTGGATTCTGTCGATCGATTCTGAATTCAATCGCGATTATCAATCAATTAGGCAATATATCTGTAGGACTTAATAATGATTCTGGGTTTATAATTGTGACATATTATTGCTTGAAGTGCCCAGGTTCATGCTGAATAAAATCAGTAGGCAAATGAATAGGTATTAATGCTCGTCGTAATAAAACTGTCTCAACATTCTGTTTTTTCCACATAAATATTTTGCCTATAGGATTCCAAAGTTAATAAAGTTTGTTGATTGAATTGCGTGCTTTTGTTGTCTATGTGCGAAGGTCAATGTGAGCCCATACTTGTTCCTTATTTGAAAGTCCTATTTGTTTTTGTTTGTCGCCTAGATTTCTAATTTTAAGTAACAAGGCCGGTCTAGAACTGTCCCAACTAGAGGTCCTAATACCTCCAGGGCCATAGGTAAGGGACACGTAGAGCACGCATAAGGAACGAGCTAGAAAATACTAGAGTGCTTAAGTAACAACTTAAAGATAGTAATTTGGTAGTAAGGAGATGACAGTACGTGCGTTAATACTATGAGTAACACCCCGACTTGAGGGAGTTATAAAGTATTGCATGTAATGATCCTATAGGCTAAAAAACATAGGACCCACATACTCTTGTTTATAATAAATTGAATACTGTGTTTGTCCAAATTGCTTTCTCCCCTTTTATACTAATTCGCTTAATTTAATTTCGGTCAGGACCCACCATTGTGGACCTCGAGGGGTGCCTAACACCTTTCCCTCAAGGTAATTTGAGCCCTTACTTGATCTCTGGTGATGTAAACTGGTTATATGAGTTATCTGTTCTAGGTGCCCTAACGCACCTAATCTGTTAGGTGGCGACTCTCCCAATTCCTTAAACCCATCCCAAAAAGAGGAGTTGTCCCAAAAATGTCGAAACTCGATTTCGTGAGAGAAAATGGGGCGCGACAATAGGTGTATTGTATATGTGATCCTATGGACGGTCAATGAAACACATATGTGTATTTTTATATGTGAACCCTATGGACGAGCTATGAAACACATGAGTGTATAATATAATATGTGAACCCTATGGACGAGCTATGAAATGCATAGGCGTATATTATAATATGTGAACCCTATTGATGGGATATGAAACACATAGGCGTATAATATAATTTGCGAACCCTATGGACAATCTGTGAGCTGCATATCCAGTACGAACAATATATGCCACTTCCATTGCCCTTGTTTGTACATGTTTTTACATTTACATTATATTTTGTGTCACACGCATATTTCATTTGGCACACTTGATCCCAAAAGATGTTCAGAATGAAGTAAGTATAATAAGACTTAAAATGTGATTCTATGGGACGTTTCATAGTTTCTTGATGTACTTCATTTGTCTCTTATTTGAGTTACTGTATTTCCATATGTTATTCTGTCTGCCTTACGTATGAGTACTTACATGTACTCACGTCCCTTTTGCCGGGGGCTCTGCATCTTTTAATGGATGCAGGTGATTTCATAGCAGGCGCCATCGATCAGTGATAGCAGTACATCCTTCTCTCAGCTGACTTGGTGAGCCCCACTTCATATCGGGGTCTTGTGTCTTTTGGATTCATATGTATAATGTTTTGAGGTATAGCCGGGGCCTTGTCATCGACACTATCATGTCATTCCTATCTACTAGAGGCTCCGTAGATAGAGTATGGGTTGTACATGGGTGCTGGAAAAGTCAAACAAGTTAGGTTGTGTTTTGATCTTTTGCTCCACTTCAAACTATGGAAATGCGTGTATTGTGAGACTTATTAAATGAAGTAACTAATGGTAATGGATTTGGCAGTGTCTATATTATTACCTTATTGTTTAATTAACTAAGTTATGTATTCTCTTTAAATCATGGGTTAGTTTGGGTAGAAAGGTATTGTACAAGCTTGTTCGATCGGGTTATCTCGGTTGAGCGTCGGCCGCGATCCCCGAGGTCGGGGCGTCATAGCCGGGCATTTATTCCAAGGAATCAACCAATGGCACATTATCATGTCAATAAACTTCTTGAATTGGTTCTCACTATTTTGCTTGGCGAGCCTTTGAGGGTATGGAGGAGGAGGCCTTGGCATTGGTGCCTTGGCCTTTGGCACTATCGGTATGTCGATCACGTGTTCCCTAGTTCACTTCTTTTTGGGTCTCCTCCACATTTTCATCAATATAATTTATCAATTCTTCATTAGCTTGAACCACATTTCTTGGAATCTCATCTTCTTGAACCACTACATCATCATCCACAATTCTTATTTGATTTGAGGAGGTTGAATATCCACCTCTTCCACTCCTTGTGGTTACGGACATGACATGTCTCATGTTGTTCCCACCCTTCGGGTTCACCACTGTATCACTAGGTAATTCCCCTTTAGGACAAGCGTTTAAAGCTTGCGAGATCTGCCCCAAATGAACTTCCAAATTGCGTAATAAAGTGTTTTGAGAGGCTAATTGAGCATCAGAGTCGGCATTTTCTCCATCATTTGTTTGAACATATTTTCAATCCGTCCCATTTCATTATTTGAAGAGCTAGAACCATGAGACGGATAAGGAGGCAGGTTGCTTGGTTGTTGATACATTATATGCCTTTGAAAGCCTAACCCCCGATTCCCTTGATTATCATTCCAACCCCATTGGTTGTTGCCTCCCCGAGAACCTTGATTGTTGCCACCCCAATTGCCTTGGTTGCCTTGATTATTCTTATTGTTACAAATCTCTTGATTGTTTTTACCACCACTCCAATTGCGTTGGTGGTTTTGATTGTGCCAATTTCCTTGGTTTCCTTGAGAACACCATTGTTGTTAACTCGGGACTTGAGAATTGTTTCTTTGCCCTTGATAGTTGTTCACATATTGCACTTCTTCCTCTTGCTCATTGTATGATTCGTCTTGTTCAAACCCACTACCATCTTGCACAAATTGTTCCACACGGTTTTGCACTTGTTGACCCTTTTGCCTTTTTTTGTTCACCATCATATTCACACCTTCCATTGCATTCACTTGCTTAGGACCTTGAACTTGTTGAAGTTTAGCTTTGGCTAATTGATTCATTGTGGTCGTCAACTTGGCAATTGCTTGCCCATGATCATGCAATTTCTTGTGTAAGTGAATCACATTTGGATCACCTTGAGGAACATTAGCTCTACTTTTCCACGCCGATGAAGTATCCGCCATTTCATCCAAGATTTAACAAGATTCGACATATGGCATTGTGATGAAATTCCTACCGACAATTTCGTTGACCACACATTGATTGGTAGTGTTGATCCCTCTGTAGAAGATTTGTTGAATCATGGCCTCAGTCATATAATTATTTGGGAACTCTTTAACCATGGTACGGTACGTCTCCCAAATCACGTGCAAAGGCTCATTGGGTTCTTGCTTGAATGCTAGAATCTCATCCCGAAGAGTAGCCATATGCCCAGAGAAAAGAACTTGGGAATGAATTTATTCGCCAATTCATCCCATGTGCGGATGGAATGGTTTGGCAATCTCTCTAACCAATACAAAGCCTTTCCCTATAGAGATAAGGGAAAAAGCCTCAACCTTAGAGTTTCCCCGGAGACATTGGTCTATTTGCTCCCCCAACAAGTATCCACAAATCCTTTGTCACGACCCCAAAACACACGTCGTGATGGCGCCTGTCGTGGAATCAGGCAAGCCACACATTTTGTTGAAATAAGATTTATTTTTCAGAAGAATTGTAAATTCAGTAGCAAAAGTATCAACAATAATCCATTTAAAATTTTAACATCATCAAAACATCATTTAAAAACCAAACCCAGATCCGGTGTCACTGAATCATGAGCTACTACAAAGTAATAGTGTCGAAGTACAAAATAGACAACATAGTCTAAAATAATATAAATGCGACAGGAGGATAAAGAAGGAGAAATCGAGGCTGCGATCGCCAACTGCTACCTCGAAGACTCCAGGGATCTCTGTCAACTAATCAACCATTGCTACCTGGCCTCGATGAACCTGGATCTGCACATAAGGTGCAGGGGGTAACATGAGTACAGACACACAAAAGTAACGAACCCAAACTACGGGCTTAGAGGTAGTGACAGACTAAACCTCATTAATTGTAATGAAAACAGTACACAGAATTTAGGCATGCTCATAGTTTCAACAGATAATGAAAACAGAATATGACTGATATGATAAGTAACCTAGGTATATCTCAATACTCTACATGCCAATGTATCAACGGTGTGGAAATGCGCATAGTGCTCACAACTCTCACACAGAAGTCCACTTAGTACTGTATATGGATCTCAGGCCCAGGGAAACTCCATCCCAGAATATGCATAAACACCGGTGACCGTAGTCACTCAGTACTGAGGAAAATGCCAATCCAGCCCCCACGGAGAAGATCCATCTCCGGAATGCATCACTCGGACAAGATCCATATCCAGGGACGATCCATACCTCACATATCATCAACTTCAGACAAGATACATGTACATGGAAGATCCATCTCTCAATATCAATGCGCTCACTGGGGGTGTAAAGACTCCAGAAGGGCTCCTATTAGCCCAAGCGCTATATCAATCCAACGAAGGCATGATCAGAGTATCGCTGCGGTGTGCAGTCCGATCTCATAACTGTCTCAATAATAGGCTCTCGGCCTCACTCAGTCATTACTCTCCAGTTTCGCTCACATGGACTCACGAATGCATGAACCAGACCGAAATAATGATAAATACATAAAATCAACAATTACCGAGACTGAGGCATGAAATGATATGCTATGAAAGGACTGAGTATACCAAATCAAATAAAACACATAAGGAGACAACAATATAAGACCATTTGGGTCTCAGCATTTTCGGCGTGAAGCCCTAGCATTTTACTCAGCATGATTTCTAGTATATTCACACTAACCACATCAATAAAAGTGTGGATATCAATCCGAAATAGCTACTAGACGGTGCCATGGGATGAGCCAGGCCACAATCACCCGGTGCACGCCCGCACGCCCGTCACTTCGCATGTGTGTCACCTTAATGATAACCATATAGCATATAGTTCAGGGTTTCGAACCCTCAGAACCAAGTTTGGAAATGTTACTTACCTAAAAAACGGCTAAAATCCAAGCCTGCAATGCCTTTGCTTCAAGACTCGGCCTCTGATTGCTCCAAATCAAGCAAAAAATCAGATTTATATGATTAATATATACAAAGAAACGAAGCCCATTCGAAAATATATCAATATTAAGCACAAATCCGGAAATTGGTCAAACCCGACTCTCAAGCCCACATCTTGGAATTCGATAAAAATAACAAAACTGGAATCCTTACACTCTCATGAGTTCATACATACCAAATACACCAAAATCCGACAACAAATGGCCCCTCAAATTCTCAATTCAATGTTTAGAACCTCAAGCCCTAATCCCCAAATTTTTGTCGCTAATTTCCATAAATTTCACCCCTAATCAGTCAAATAATCATACATAAACGAGTTTTAACTCCAAAAGTCTTACCTCCACGAAGCACCCTCGAATTGCCTCTTCAAAACCCTCCAAAAGCTTCAAACCCGTATATAAATAGTGGAAAAATGACCAAATATCGCTAAGGGTTCTATTTATATGCTCTGTCCAGCGATGAACGCACCTGCGGCTAATTTATCGCACCTGCGGACCCACACCTGCGGTCCCAGCTGCTCACCTGCGCAATTCACTTAAGGGTCCAAAATCCGCATCTGCGACCCACCTACTGCACATGCGACTCCACAGGTGCAGCCTATCCTCCGCATCGACGGTCCTTCTCCAGCCTAGCCAATTCTGCATCTGCAATCCCTCCTCCGCTTCTGTGGACTCACTCTTGTGGTCCCCTATCCGCAGGTGGGGAAAAACCAGAAGGCTTCACACCAGCAGTTCAAAAAATGCCAAAAACCATGCCGATAACCATAGAACTCATACCGAGGCCCTCGGGACCTTAACCAAAAGTACCACCAATATATGATCACCCGGACTTAGTTGAACCCTCGGAACACCCAAAGTAACACCGAAACATCCAATCAAGCCATGATTCAAGCCTAAGGATTTGAAACTTTTCCAAAAATCACCAACGAAGCCGAAACTACACAAAACTCGTCCGAATGACCTGAAAATTTACAAACACATCCAAAATGACGCTACGAACCTGCTCCGATTTTCATAATTCCATTCCGACCCCGATAGCTAATTTCCCACTACCGACCGGAATTTGCCAAAAACTCAATTTTTCCAATTCAAGCCTAATTCTACTACGGACCTCTAAACCACATTCTGAATACACTCCTAAGTCCCAAATCACCCAACGAAGCTATCCGAGCCGAAAAATCCGCATTGCGAGGTCATTTACCTAATAGTCAACTTCCGGTTGACCTTTCTAACAATAAAGCCAATTTAAGAGACTAAGTGTCTCATTTCATACCACGACCACTCCGAACTTGAACCAACCGACTGAACACATTATAAATAGGCTAAGCAACACATGACAAATCATAAACAGGGAAAACGGGGCTAATCTCACGGAACGATCGGTCGGGTCGTTACATCCCCCCCCCCCTCTTAAACAAAAGTTCGTCCTCGACGTGTCTAGAAACATACCTGGAGCCTCGAATAAGTGAGTGTATCTGCTCCGCATCTGCCGCTCAGTCTCCTAGGGGGCCTTCTCCACCGACTGCCCTCTCCACTGCACCTTTAATGAAGCTATCTCCTTAGACCTCAACCTTCTGACCCGTTGACCCAAAATAACCACTGGCTCTACAATCATATGACATATCACCCTAAAGCTGAACCATTCTAAAGTCCAAAACATGAGACGGGTCACCAACATACTTCTGAAGCATGGAAACATGAAACATCGGGGACTCAACTTTCCCCTCTTCCCGAACCGCATAACACCCTTCATGGGTGACACCTTCAGTATCACCTTCTCCCCAACCATGAAAGACACATCCCGGGCCTTCCGATCCGCATAAATCTTCTGCCTAGATTGCGCCGTGCCAAGCCGCTCCTGAATCAACTTCACCTTATCCAACGTATCTTGTACCAATTTTGTGCCCAATATCCTAGCCTCACCCGGCTCGAACCAACCAACCAGAGATCTACACCTCCTACCATATAAAGCCTCGTACGGAGCCATCTGGATACTCGACTGATAACTATTCTTATATGCAAACTCCACGAGTGACAGAAACTGGTCCCATGAACCCCAAAAGTCAATGATACAAGCACGCAACATGTCCGCCAGAATCTAAATAGTGCGCTCTGATTGCCCGTCCGTTTGAGGATGAAATGTTGTGCTCAACTCGACCTGAGTACCCAACTCTCTATGCAAGGCCCTCCAAAACTGAGATGTTAACTGAGTACCTCTGTCAGAAATCATAGAAACTGGGACACCATGCAACCGGACAATCTCCCTGATATAAATCTCAGCTAACCGCTCCGAAGAATACGTAGTACCAACCGGAATGAAGTGCGCGGGCTTGGTCAACCAATCCACAATGACCCATATAGCATCGAACCTCCTCAAAGTCCGTGGGAGCCCAACTAAAAAGTCCATAGTTATCCGCTCCCACTTCCACTCTGGAATATCCAACCTCTGATGCAAACCACCTGGTCTCTAGTGCTCACACTTGACATGCTAACAGTTGAGACACCAAGCTACAAACTCAACAATATCATTCTTCATCCGCCTCCACCAATAATGCTGCCTTAGATCATGATACATCTGCGCGACACCCAGATGAATGGAATACCGCGAGCTATGGGCCTTTGCTAGAATCAACTCTCGAAGCCCATCCACATTGGGCACACAAATCCGACCCTGCATCCTCATAAACCCATCATCACCAGTATCTACATCTCTGGAATAACCTCATCGGACCTTGTCATGAATAACGAGCAAGTGTGGGTCATCATACTGGCGCTCTCTGATCCGGTCATAAAGAGAAGACATGAAAGCTATATGAGCTAATACCCGACGGGGCTCTGATAGATCCAATGTCACCAACTAGCCTGCTAAGGCCTGAACATCAAGCGCTAATGGTCTATCTACTGTTGGAAGATATGCTACACTCCCCAAACTCTCTGCTCTGTGACTCAAGGCATCAACCACTACATTGGCCTTCCTGGGATGGTATTGAATAGTGATATCATAGTCCTTGAGAAGCTCCAACCATCTCCTCTGATGCAAATTCAGATCCTTTTGCTTAAACAGATGTTGCAGACTATGGTGCTCAGTGAAAACCTCACAATGCGCCCCATACAAATAATGGCACCAAATCTTCAAGGTGTGAACAATGGCTGCTAGCTCGAGATCATGCACTGGTAAGTCTTCTCATAAATCTTCAACTGGCGCGAGGCGTAGGCAATCACCCTACCCTCCTGCATCAAAACACAACTGATGCCTATCCTCAAGGCATCACAATATACGGTATAAGAACCTGAAGCTGATGGAAATACTAACACTGGAGCAGTGGTCAAAACAGCCTTAAGCTTCTGAAAGCTCTCCTCACACTCGTCCGACCATCTGAACAGAGCACCCTTCTGGGTCAATTTGGTCAAGGGCGAAGCAATAGAAGAAAAACCCTCCACAAAGCGACGGTAATATCCTGCCAAACCAAGGAAACTCCTAATATCTGTAGCTGAGGACGGCCTGGGCCAACTCTACACTGCCTCTATCTTCTTCGGATCAACCTGAATACCCTCACTGGACACCACGTGCCCCAAGAAAGCTACTGAGCCAAGACAAAACTCACACTTGGAGAACTTTGCGTAAAGCTTCTCCTCCCTCAATCTCCGCAAAACAACTCCCAAATGCTGAGCGTGCTCCTCCTGGCTACGAGAATTTACCAAGATGTCATCAATGAACACAATAACAAAAGGATCCAAGTACGGCTGAAACACATTGTTCATCAAATGCATGAACGCTGCTGGGGCATTAGTCAGCCTAACAGACATCACCATAAACTCATAGTGACCATAACGAGTCCAGAAAGATGTCTTGGGAATATCAGAATCCCGAATCCTTAGCTGATGATACCCGGATCTCAAATCAATCTTAAAGAACACTCTCGCTCCCTGAAGCTGGTCAAACAAATCATCAATATGAGGCAAGGGATACTTATTCTTGATTGTAACATTGTTCAACTGCCTGTAGTTAATACACATTCTCATAGAACCATCTTTCTTCTTTACAAACAACACCGATGCACCCGAAGGTGACACACTAGGCTGAATGAACCCCTTATCTAGGAGTTCTTGAAGCTGCTCTTTCAATTCTTTCAACTCCGCCGGTGCCATACGATACGGTGGAATAGAAATAGGCTGGGTGCCCGGCACCAAATCAATACCAAAATCAATATCCCTATCAGGTGGCATGCCTGGAAAGTCAGCAGGAAACACGTCCGAAAAATCACGGACCATAGAAAAAGAATCAATAGTGAGAGTCTTAACACTGACATTCCTCACAAAAGCCAAATACGATAAATGCCCTTTTTCTACCATATGCTGGGCCTTCAGGTATGAAATCGCCCGACTTGGCACATACTCAATGGAGCCTGTCCACTCGACTCTCAGAAATCCTGGCATCGCTAAGGTTACGGTCTTAGCGTGACAATCAAGAACAGCGTGACACGAAGATAGCCAATCCATGCCCAATATCACCTCAAAGTCAACCATGCTAAGCAATAACAGATTCATTCGGGTCTCCAAACCCCCAATAGATATCACAAACGACCTGTACACACGGTCAACAATAATAGAATCGCCCACCGTAGTCGATACATGAACAGATGTTACTAAGGACTTACGAGGCATATCCAGAAAATGAGAAAAGTATGATGAAACATAAGAATACGTGGAACCTGGATCAAATAAGACCGAAGCATCTCGGTGACATACTGAAACAATATATGTAGTCACTCCATCTGAGGACAAAGCATCTGCTTCTGGCTGGAAGTGCATAAAATCGAGCCTGACCTCCACCTGATCGACCTCCCCCTCTAGGGTGGCCTCTAGTTGACTGGCCCCCACCCCTAGCTGCCTGGGTGGGTGGTGAAGTAACTGGTGCTGAAAATGAAGGCTTGCTCTTCTACTGAAATGAACAACCCGAAAGACGAGGACAAAACCTCTTGATATGACCCGGATAACCACACTCAAAGAAACCCCTCTCAGCAAATGACGGTGGGGACTGAAGGGAACCTCTAGAACTAGAATAACCATTAGAAGAACCATGCGTTGAGGAACCCTGAACTGATGGTGGACGAGATGAACTCCGGGCTGGAAGAGCACTGAATGAGGAACGACCCGGATGAGAGCTGCGGGGACCATGCCCCGATGATGCACCACTGAAGGCTGGGCGGACTAAAGAGGAAGGCTAAATGAAAGACCTCTGTTGTGCTGAGACTGGCCTCCTGAATGAACACCACCAAAACTACCAGACCCTCGGGGCCTCTTGGCCTCCCTCTCGACTCGTTGCTAGCGGCGAACCAGCTCAATCTCTCTAGCAATGTCAACCACCTCCTCAAAAGAAGCACCAGATACCCTCTCCCTGGTCAGAAAAATCTGAAGCTGATAAGTGAGTCCATCAACGAGCCTCCTGATCCTCTCCCTATCCGTGGGAACTAGACAAATAGCATGACGGGCCAACTCAGAGAACCTCATCTCATACTGCACCACAGTCATGTCCCCGTGACGCAACTGCTCGAACTCCCTATGCAGCTCCTCACTGCGGGACTGCGGTATATACTTCTCCAGGAATAGAATGAAGAACTCACATCGGGTAAGGGGCGCTGCATCAACATGTCTACACCTATCATAGGCCTCCCACAGAGCGAATGCAGCTCCTGAGATTTGGAAGGTAGTAAATGGGACCTCTAACACTTGTCTAATATGACTTGGGGCTCCTCGCCCTCAAACCAATGAAAGTCGGAAACTGAAGTCTACGAAATATCTCCAACCTGGTTTGCTTATCGTCTGCCAAAGCCGGGACCACAAAATCTTGTGTTGGGGCAACCGGCTGGGCTGGAGCTGGCCCCGGTGTTTGAAGCCCCTCGGTAACCTGCTCAGGTGTCCGGGCAACTAGAGTTTGAGTGCCTCCCCCTGCCTGAGAAGTAGCGGCAGTAGAAGACATAGCAACTGCCTGTGCAAGACTGGTGCACACAGTCAAAATCTGAGCTAGGGTCTCCTGAAGACCTGTAATCACAATAGGCACTGCCGGTGCCGCTGGAACATCTGCGATGGGGACCTGATCCTGAACAATAGGAGGGTCCACAGGTACTGCCCCGGCTACTGCGCGGGCTGTACCCCTCCCTCTGCCACGGCCTCGACCATGGCCTCGACCTCTCGCTAGTCTAGCTGGTGTCTGGTCACTCTAATCAGTAGTGCGAGTCCTCACCATCTGTAAGAGAATGAAAACAACATAAGTTTAGTTCCAGGAATAAACAGATCCACACGACAGAATTTAAGAATGTGAGATTTTTCCTAAGGGTTCTGTGGCCTCTCGAAAATAAGTATAGACGTCTCCATACCGATCCGCAAGACTCTAATAAACCCGCTCATGACTGACGAGACCTATTTAACCTAGTACTCTGAGACCAACTTGTTACGACACCCGTCGTGATGGCGCCTGTCGTGGAACCATGCAAGCCACACATTTTGTTGAAATAAGATTTGTTTTTCAGAAGAATTGTAAATTCAGTAGCAAAAGTATCAACAGTAATCCATTTAAAAGTTTAACATCATCAAAACATCATTTAAAAACTAAACCCAGAACGGGTGTCACCGAATCATGAGCTACTACATGGTAAGGGTGCCGAAGTACAAAATAGACAACATAGTCTGAAATAATATAAATGCGACAGGAGGATAAAGAAGGAGAAATCTAGGCTGCGATCTCCAACAGCTACCTCGAAGTTTCCAGGGATCTCTATCAACCAATCAACCATTGCTACCCGGCCTCGATGAACTTGGATATGCACAAAAAGGTGCAGGGGGTAACGCGAGTACACCAACTCAGAAGTAACGAACCCAAACTACGGGCTGAGAGGCAGTGACAGACTAAACCTCATTAATTGTAATGAAAACAGTACATAGAATTTAGACATGCTCACAGTTTCAACAAATAATGAAAACAGAATATGACCAATATGATAAGTAACCCACGTATATCTCAATACTCTACATGCCAATGTATCAACGGTGTGGGAATGCACATAGTGCTCACAGCTCTCACACAGAAGTCCACCCAGTACTGTATATGGATCTCAGGCCCTGGGAAATTCCATCTCGGAATATGCATAAACACCGGTGACCGTAGTCACTCAGTACTGAGGAAAAGGCCAATCCAGCTCCCACAGAGAAGATCCATCTCCGAAATATGCATAAACACCGGTGACCGTAGTCACTCAGTACTGAGGAAAAGGCCAATCCATCCCCCACAGAGATGATCCATCACCGGAATACAACACTCGGACAAGATCCATGTCCAGGGACGATCCATCCCTCACATAACATCAACTTCGGACCAGATCCATGTACAGAGAAGATCCATCCCTCAATATCAATGCACTCACTGGGGATTTAAAGACTCCGGAGGGGCTCCTATTTGCCCAAGCACTATATCAAGCCAACGAAGGCATGATCAGAGTATCGGTATGGTGTGCAGTCCGAACTCATAACTGTCTCAATAACAGGATCTCGACCTCACTCAGTCATTACTCTCCATTCTCGCTCACATTGGCTCACGAATGCATGAACTAGCCCGAAACAATGATAAATACATAAATAAATAATTACCGAGACTGAGGCATGAAATGATATGCTATGACAAGACTGAGTATACCAAATCAAATAAAACACATAAGGAGACAACAATATACGACCACTCGAGTCTCAGCATTTTCGCGGTGAAGCCCTAGCATTTGACTTAGCATGATTTCTAGCATGTTCACATTAACCACATCAATAAAAGTGCAGATATCAATCTGAAATAGCTCATGGGATGATCCAGGCCACAATCACCCGGTGTACGCCCGCACGCCCGTCACATGGCATGTGCGTCACCTTAATTCTAATCATATAGAATATAGTTCGTGGTTTCGAACCCTCAGAACCAAGTTTGGAAACGTTACTTACCTCAAAACCGGCTAAAATCCTAGCCCGCAATGCCTTTGCCAAAAACTCGGACTCCGATTCCTCCAAATCTAGCAAAAAATCAGATTTATATGACTAATATATAACACGGAACGAAGCCCATTCGAAATTTATCAATATTAAGCACAAATCCCAAAATTGGTCAACCCCGACCCCCTGGCCCAAATCTTCGAATTTGGTAAAATTAAAAAACTAGAATCCTTACACTCTTACGAGTTCATACATACCAAATACACCAAAATTCAAAAACAAATGGCCCCTCAAATTCTCAATTCAAAGTCTAGAACCTCAAGACCTAATCCCCCAATTTTAGTCACCAATTTCCATAAATTTGACTCCCAATCAGTCAAATAATCATACATAAACGAGTTTTAAGTCCAAAAGTCTTACCTCCACAAAGAATCCTCGAATTTCCTCTTCAAAACCCTCCAAAAGCATCAAACACGTATAGAAATGGTGGAAAAATGACCAAAACTCGCTAAGGGTTCTATTTATATGCTTTGCCTAGTGATGAACGCACCCGCAGCTAATTTATCGCACCTGTGGACCCGCACCTGTGGACCCGCACCTGCGGTCCCAGGTGCGCTTCTGCGCAAATCACTTAAGGGTCGAAAATGCGCACCTGGACCTACCTACCGCACCTACGACTCCGCAGGTACGACCCATCCTCCGCATCTGCGGTCCTTCTCCAGCCTAGCCAATTCCGCATCTGCGATCCCTCCTCCGCTTCTACAGACTGGCACCTGCGGTCCCCTATCCGCAGGTGCGGAAAAACCAGAAGGCTTCACACCAACATTTCCAAAAATGCTAAAAACTATGTCGATAACCATTCGAACTCATCCCGAGGCCCTCAGACCTCAACCAAAAGTACCAACAAGTCATAAATGATCACCCGGACATAGTCGAACCCTCGAAATACACAAAGTAACACTGAAACATCAAATCAACCCATGATTCAAGCCTAAGGATTTCAAACTTTTCCAAAAATCACCAACGAAACCGAAACTACCCAAAACTCGTCTGAATGACCTGAAAATTTGCACACACATCCAAAAATGACTCTACGAACCTGATCCAACTTTTGGAATTTCATTCCGACCCCGATAGCTAATTTCCCATTGCCGACCGAAAATTACCAAAATCTCAATTTTTTCAATTCAAGCCTAATTCTACTCCGGACATCTAAACCACACTCTGAACACACTCCTAAGTCCCAAATAACCTAACGAAGCTATCTACGCCCAAAAATCTACATTCCGAGGCCGTTTAACTAATAGTCAACTTCCAATTGACTTTTCTAATTATAAAGCCAACTTAAGAGACTAAATGTCTCATTTCACACCACGACCGCTCCGAACTTGAACCAACCGATCCAACACATCATAAATAGGCTAAGCAACACATGACAAAGCATAAATAGGGAAAACAGGGCTAATCTCACGGAAAGACCGGTCGTGTCGTTACATTCTTTGAGGTGCTTGTATGCATTTTTACTCGGAACCCCGATGAAGAATCCCCCTTACTCTAGAAATATAAGCATCACATTGGTGATTTGGAAGTTGCCCGCCCTAATGCGATACGGAAATATTGTCATGAGGCGGTCGGCCTCCCCTATTTGCTTGAGGTTGAGGAGGAACCTCATAACCTTGGTCATCATCCACTTCCTCCCCCATAGGCAAATTTCCAAGTAGGATCATTGCTGAGAGCCATTTTTGTACCTATAATCAATTCACAATAAACAATTAGTAATTCAGAAGGAAAAGTGGACAAGTCACACAAAAAATCAAATATATAACTAAATCCGTTTTTATCTCCCCGACAACAATGTCAAAAATTGATGTCACCCAAATTCACACCACTAATTGGGATTGTAAAGCGGTCGATGCAATTATAGTTACCCAACGCGAGTCGGGTTCGATTCTACAAAGAGCTTATATTGGATTAGGTATATATCTAGTCTAGGTGTATGATGTGCCCCAGATGCACTTCCACATATTCAGTTGTTTTGATCTACTTCTAATTTTTATGCTAATGTTTGTAATTGTAAAGCTAAGGAACAATATTCTTGGTGTTGTTGTTTTCCAGGTTTGTAAAAGATCTAGGGTCGTGACTTCCACTTAGGTGGTTACCTAACGGATTGGTGAGCTTTAGGGAAGGTTTGATTGATCGGGGTGTAATGTAGTAATCACACGCAATTATCCACTCTATACCTCTCGGTAGTTTGAGTGTTTTTGCGCGGCAATTATGATGGCTGCTAAATCCAATCCAAAATAACTAATTATGCTCCTTTAGCGTCCATTTATATAGCCGCTAAATTTTCCGCTAATAGTTCGTATTTTTAATGGCAATCGTGTTGTGGAAACTATAATGGCTATAGTATTACCTTTCAGTGTCTATTTTAGTGGCTGATATATTCAACTAAATTGCCACTCTAAGCCAATATCTTTAAAATAACTATTTTCCAGCAATTATAATGGCTACAATATCCCTAGTAAAAATGTCTTATCTTTTCCTTTTATAGTCCATTTAAATTAGCGCTAAAAGTCACAAGATATAATAGCAATAGTTTAGCCACTATGAATAATAGTTACTATATTCATCAAGAATATGATCCAAACAATAAAATATATAAACTTATATTGTTTGAACTATATAGTTAATGTCATTATATAACTAATCCTGACGAATGATAGTCAACAAATAATTTTTGCAACTTTTTATTTTATTGAAATCTTCAATCCTATGACCTGAAATTATAAAATAATAGTGTCAAAAGATGAAATATAATGTGAAAATAAATATCTTGAAGACCCTATCACTATCAGATTCTTTTTCAACCAAATTCTCACCTAACATTTATACGCAATAATAACCAGATGGATAATAAAGGAGCAAAATGGATGTGCAAATATTGAAAGAGAGTTTCTTTCTTTGTTATATTAGAGAAGAAACCGAAAAAATCAAAAGCAAAATATTAAAAAGTGATAAAATAAAAAGAAGCTACACCTAAGTTCATTAATAAATGTTTTAGTCGCCAAGTTCTTTTCCTTATATATGGATAATAGATTATGCATACATGCTATTAAGGAAGCTCCCAAATAAGTGACAAAAAGTTATGCACATTAGGCCTTGACAAAACCTTGGGCATAATCATATTGCATGTGTCACAAATAGTTGAAATTAAATATCTCTAGAACCTATAGCCAACTTAAGGATACTTATTTTTTGATAAGAACTTAAAAATAATTATAATTCCAAGAAATGCAAATGTATAAATTTAATAAAATAACTATAACGGTTTTCTGATAAAAGTTTTTCATTAGAAAATTTTAATTTAAAAAAGCATTTTCTGAAACATAAGAGTTTAGTTGGTTCTAGGTGACATGTGATAATTAGTATTAGAGATTGAAAAAATTTGTTTTGTATCAACTGAAACAAGTGTATGCAATGTGATGTTATTTGGAAATGAACTTTCTCCTGTAACACTGAAGTTCAACACACAAACATGAGAATAGGTAGTAATATAAAAAAAAGGATGGGTAAAGCTCTTCCTTTTCAACAAATATTTTGTGCTATTCAAATTCGATGGCAAAAATAACAACACTAAATATCTCTAAAATCGGGTCTAGTATAGTGTAACAAAAGTTTAAACAAGTTTTAATTTACACTACCCTATCAAAAAAGAATATTTACCAGCATCTGGTCTCAAGAAATGCCAATACTTTGTGCAATTGGTTGAGGTTCAAAATTACCCAACAAAGACTCAACACACTTGTTGTGATCCACTTTCGGGTTTAAGGCTATAGGTTTGTCAACCATTCCAAGAATTTAAGTATGCAAATATGATTTTATTTAAAGACAGAAAATGATGTCGATTTAACTGAATAAATAAATAATCTTTTCAATACGTGGGTACATAAGAAGGATACAATTATATTACACATATAATCACAATCTTGAAAAATATTATCTTTCAAATTATTCGCTACTATCACAATCTTACTACATCAACAATAGTGGGAAATAAAAAATTATATAAAAGTGAGAAGCATCCAAGGTAAGCCCAATATAATAACAAATTACTAAAACTCAAAGGTGAAAAACTCAAATAGTAGAAAAATCAAACAGAAGTGCCAAATATTTGTGTACCTGTGAAGCAGAATACTTTGCCGATGAAGACAAGAAAGTGAAGGAAAAGAACGACGACAATAGCAATATCGAAACCTACATGAAAACAGAAGATTGGAGAAAAAATAGAACTTGAACACTACGCATTATAGTTTCTTATTAATCTATAAGAAATAACAATCTTAAGAAAATACTACAAAAGCGTGACGTTTTCTTGGTCAATTTGAATGACGAAGTAAACAACGTAGGCAACACAATAAATTTACATCATTATATAGCCAGCGTTTCATAAGTTTAATCTATCGCAAGCATAAATTAATTTTCTTAACAGTTAATCAGGTACTCTCAAGGACAAAATACTTAACTAATCAAATACTAGCTAAATCATCTTCTCAAAATTGGAATTGCATTAAGAAATTCCCGTTAAATACTAACTGAATCATCTTCTTAATGCATAAATCCATAACACATAAAATTAATATATATCAATCAAAAAATTTCCCAAGCACTTCTCAAAAATGGAATTACATCAACTTATTATTTGAACGAGAAAAGAATAATACTGATTATAACAAAACTGTTAACTTTAATGAATTTTCGAATCAACTACCTTCCCTACAAACTTAGAATACATTGATCAATTGCAGATTTATAAAATCTCAACAACTAGGATATTGCAGTAGTATAAAAAATAGTATTAGCAACAACTATAGTTGTTCTATTGGGGATTATGATAGTCCAGTCAGAAAGACAATGAATATATCTCACTAGTTGTGTCGCGATTAATAAAATGAAACTGGAACCTGAGACATGAAATTTAATAGGGAAAGGAAACTGGTTTGATATTCAACTACCATAAAATTAAGGCCATAAATTTTACAAATGCTTACTGAAACCTTGCAAAGTAATAAGAACCATAAAATTCCATCTTGTATACGGCCAAAATCGGGGAAGCCACATTTTAGAGCCTCTATGATATCCCAAGCCCGGTTTCAAGGGGCTGAAGCACAGTTCGAGTCTCGAGTACTCCCCTCGAGAGAGCATATCGGGGACTCATCTCATCATACATCGAGGCAGTATAAAAATCGACGACCGTCATGAAAAAGCGAGAAATTCCCAAGGGCACGTGGTTAAAGCTGACCAGGTCTGCAAGAATAGTACAAGTCCGTACTGAGCCATTACACAGCTGTACTAATAACATTTCCTTGTCATAATTAGGCATGTACTATGTTGGAATTCCCCCTACAATATAAAAGGGAACCATGTCATTTTGTAACACACAAGAATATTGAATAACAGAACATTCTTTGCTTTTCTTGCTTAAACGTGCTCAACAATTACTCTATAGATTTATTGCCCTTTACTTATTGCCTTCATCAATTGTTCTTCATTTATTGCCCATCATTACCCGTAAAAGGCTATCCCCGAGACCCCCAATATCAGTGTTTATTCATCGATTGCTCATTATTGACTTCTCTAACTAGACCTCGAGGCCCCCTGTTCCTTCCAGTTCGAGGCTTAGCTCTGTAACAACATCGGTTTGCATATATCACTTTTCTAACTCACACTTGGTACTTCCTATATAATAACTGGTATTAAGATAAATCACGTAGTTTTAGAACTACAAAATTAAATATAATTGTTAATACCATTTTCAAGGTGAACAGTTTGGCGCCCACAGTGGGGATAAAAATAATAGTGATTTCTTTTAGCGCTGGTTTTCTAAAAACACAAGTTATTCTTCACACTTTTTCTTGTCCAAGAATATTTGATTTCAGGTCAAAAAATGTCTAACTCAGTGAATGCACATGAGAACAACGGCCTTGAGGCCCACGGAGAGAACAGTGCAGCGACCCCAATCATTGGTATACCACCACAATATCCTGGGGTAGTACCAGCACCACTCCCCGTCAATGTGGCCTCTCGCAATGTTGTGCATATCGATGTAGGCTTTGATATCGACGGAAGTGTGGGCGAAGGTGACCAACACGAAACGCAGAAAGCTCTAGCTCAAGAAGAAAGAGAAGTTAGCCTACAAGTCATTTTTGAGATGTTACAAGCGCAGCAAGGGGCTGTTGCTCAACTACAGAGCCAACAAAAAACTCCAAGCATAGAAACACCGGAAACGGCTCCTCGAGTCGAGTAGGTACTAGAAAGATCAAGGAACAATGGGTCAACAACAGACCCCGCTATTATGAAGATGCTCGAGGACCTCGCCAAAAGAATTGAAATGGGAGAAAAGAAGATAGAAGCTAACGACAAAAAAAGTAGAAACCTATAACTCGAGGGTCGATCAAATCCTGGGTGCACCTTCTATTTTGAAGGGGGTAGATTCGAAGACGTTCGTGCAAAAGCTATTTCCATCGAGTGCGGCTCCGAAGCCCATTCCGAAGAAGTTCAAAATGCCCGATATCCTGCTGTACAACAGGACCACGGACCCCAATGAGCATATTACCACTTACACTTGTGGCATAAAAGGGAACAACTTAAAGGATGACGAGATTGAGTCCGTCTTATTGAAAAAATTCGGAGAAATGCTGTCGAAGAGGGCCATAATGTGGTATCACAACCTACCCCCGAACTCAATAGATTCATTTGCCATGTTGGCAGACTCTTTCGTGAAAGCACATGCTGGTGCCATCAAGGTTGCTACAAGGCAGTCCGATGTCTTCAAAATTAACAAAGGGAGAACGAGGTGTTAAGGGAATTACCACCAGTCTCCGATGACTGGGCAGTGCAGTCCTTCACTCAGGGCTTGAACGAAAGAAGCTCAATAGCTTCGAAGCAACCGAAGAAAAATTTGATCGAATATCCCGTCGTGACTTGGGCAGATGTCCACAATAGGTACCAATCAAAAATAAGGGTCGAGGAAGACCAATTGGGAGCCCCCCTTGGGTTCAGTGTACCTAAGAAGGTTATTTGTTAAGGAATCCAGAAAGAGAGCCAAGGCCGAGCAAGGAGAGATATCAACCATATGTCGGAGATCAAAGAAACACTTCGAGACTGGACATACCTCGAAATGATCGAAGGATGGATCGAGGCAGAAATTCTCGGGGACTCATGAGCAAGACCGGGTTCGACAGGCGATCGAGACCAATGGAGGCGCTCCAATTGTTTGAATGTAACTTCAACATCGATGACTCGGATGTCATATCAGCCATATGTAAAATCAAGGACACCAGGTGGCCGAAGCCTGTGCAGTCAGATCCTTCCCAAAGGAACCCCAACTTAATATGCAAATACCACGGCGTTCCTCAGTGAACGAGCTAAGAATCAATTTCGATAAAGAGAGGCGAACAGGAAAAACGAACAGGAAGAGCCACGACATATCATTCATATGATCGTTGAAGGAGTCGACGTCCCTCAAGGGCCCATATTCGAGCAGACAAAAGTATCCATCACCACGGAAAAACGAACTCGAAGTTACATACCCGAGGATGCTCTTACTTTCGATGAAGAAGATGTCAAGGCCTTGTCTCAGCCTCACAATGATGCACTGGTAATTTCTTTCTTCTGAATAAAGTTCAAATTAAACTTGTGCTCGTGGATCCAGGTAGTTCGGCCAACATAATCATGTCGAAAGTGGTGGAGCAGATCAGACTGCTCGATCAGATCATACCCGCCTCTCGAGTCCTCAATAGATTCAACATGGCGAGTGAGACAACAAAGCGGGAAATCATCCTCTCAGTCAATGTTGCTGGTACAATTCAAGATACCAAGTTTCATGTCATTGAAGGTGATATGAGGTACAATGCCTTACTTGGAAGGCTGTGGATACATAGCGTGAGGGCAGTGCCATCAACTCTTCATCAAATGATGAAGTTCCCAACAAAAGATGGTGTATGAAGAGCAACATGCAGCAAAGGAGATGTTCGCGGTACACGACATGGAATCATCATCGACATCTTCTGCTTCGGTGAGTCAAAAGACAAGCAGATCCATCAGAGGAAAGTGGCATGTGAACAGTTAATGGAGGATGATGAAGAAGACTTCATCACTCCTCGAGCCTTCTTCGCCCCTGAAGAATCGGATGCAACAAAGTCGACGGTCGAAGAACATGAACAAACCGTTTTGATCGATCATTTCCAGTCCGAAAGGTATACCTGGGAATGAGATTAACCCCCGAAATCAGGAGAAAACTCATTTAATTCCTTATTAATAACATTGATTGCTTCGCTTGGTCCCATTTAGACATGACAGGGATCCTACCGGAAGTAGCCACCCATCGACTAAGTGTCGACCCCAGGTTCAAACCGGTGAAGGAAAAAAGGAAGCCTCAGTCCAAGGTAAAACATGCATTCATCAAAGACGAGGTAACAAAACTCCTCAACATAGGATCCATTAGGGAGGTGAAATATCCAGAATGGTTAGCTAATGTGGTAGTAGTCCCCCAAAAAAGGAAATAAATTAAGAATGTGCGTGGATTACAAAGACCTGAACAAAGCATGCCCTAAGGACTCATTCCCATTGCCCAACATCGATAGCTTGATCAATGCCACAACCGGCCACAAGATCCATACATTTCTCAACGCCTACTCCGGGTACAATCAGATCCAAATGAACCCGGAAGACCAAGAAAAAACTTCGTTCATCACGAAATATGGTACATATTGTTATAATGTAATGACCTTCGAGCTTAAAAATCAACGCCTAGTTAATAAGATGTTCGAACATCAAATAGGAAACTCTAGGGAAGTTTACATTGATGACATGTAAGTTAAGTCCCTGCACGCAGAGGACCATTTGACTCATTTGCTGGAAACATTCGATATCCTTAGAAGGTACAACACGAAGCTCAACCCCGAGAAGTGCGCCTTTGGAGTCGAATCGGGCAAATTTTTGGGCTTCATGGTGTCAAACCGGGGAATCGAGGTCAATCCCGACAAAATCAAGGCCATTGAGGAAATCACTGTGGTAAACAATGTGAAAGCAGTACAACGGCTGACCGGGCGGATAGCGGCCTTAGGCCGATTCATCTCGAGGTCATCATATCAGAGTCACCATTTCTTCTCCCTACTCAAGAAGAAAAACAATTTCGAGTGGACTTCGGAATGCCAACATGCCTTGGAAGAACTAAAGCGATATCTCTCGAGCCCACCTCTACTCCATACAACGAAGGAGGACGAAATGTTGTACTTATATTTGGCCGTGTATGAGGTTGCGGTAAGTGGTGTGTTGGTTCGAGAAGAACAAGGTACGCAATTCCCTGTCTATTACGTAAGTCGGACCCTAGGAGATGCTGAGAACATGTATCCGCAGTTAGAAAAATTAGCTCATGCATTAATAAGTGCATCTCGTAAATTGAAACCTTATTTTAAATGCCATTGTGTATGTGTTTTAACTGCGTACCCCCTTCAAAACATTTTGTATAAGCCTGAATTATCGGGCCAATTGGCGAAATGGGCCATCGAACTCGGGGGTATGACATCGAGTATCAACCCCGAACGGCGATCAAGTCCCAAATATTGGCGGACTTCATGGAAAATTTTATGCCTGCCCTTGTACCGGGGATAGAGAAAGAACTCTTGTTGAAAGCAGGCACATCATCTAGGGTGTGGATCCTTTTCACTGACGGTGCCTAGAATTCGAAAGGGTCCGATCTTGGCGTAGTTTTAAGATCACCTACGGGTGGCACAATTAGACAATCTATAAAAACTTCGAAATTGACTAACAATGAGGTCGAGTATGAGGCCATGATTGCAGGTCTCAAACTAGCCAAAAGCCTGAGAGCAGAGGTCATCGAAGAAAAATGCGACTCTCTTCTAGTTGTAAACCAAATGAACGGAACCTTCGAGGTTCAAGAAGATAGGATGCCAAGATACTTAGACAAGCTTCAAGTTATGTTGCACTGCTTCAAAGAATGGACCCTAATCCATGTACCTTGAGAACAAAACAGCGAGGAAGATGCACTCGCAAACTTGGGATCGTCTGTCGAAGAGGATGACATACTCCCGGGGACTGTTGTACAGCTATCCAAATCGGCAATCGAAGAAGGTCATGCTGAAATCAACTCAACAAGCCTAACATGGGATTCAAGGAACAACTACATTGACTACTTGAAACATGGGAAGCTCCCCACGGATCCAAAGGAATCGAGGGCCCTTCGAGCTAAGGCAGCCCGATTTTCACTCGACAAGAATGGAACACTGTAAAGAAGGACCTTCGACGAGCCACTAGCAGTATGCTTGGGACCAGGGGACACCGACTATGTGCTACGAGAAATCCACAATGCCTCTTGTGGAAACCACTCCAGAGCTGACTCCTTGGTTCAAAAGGTAATCAGAGCAGGATACTACTGGGATAGCATGGAAAAAGACACCAAGGAATTTGTTCGAAGATGTGACAAGTGCCAAAGATTTTCACCGATGATTCATCAACCTGATGAACAACTACACTCGGTTCTATCTCCATGGCCATTCATGAAATGGGGAATGGACATCGTCGGTCCCTACCAACGGTGCCAGGTAAAGCTAGGTTTATCTTATTTATGACTGACTACTTCTCAAAATGGGTAGAAGCGTATGACTTCGAGAAGATAAAAGAAAAGGAAGTCATCGACTTCATATGGGACCACATCATATGTGGATTCGGAATCCCCTCCGAGATTACATGTGACAACGGGACGCAGTTCATCGTTAGCAAAGTGACAGAGTTCCTCGAGGATCATAAGATCAAAAGGATCCTATCAACGCCCTACAACCAAATGTAAATGGTCAGGCCGAGTCCACAAACAAAACGATCATTCAAAACCTAAAGAAGAGGTTAGAGAATGCAAAGGGAAAATGGAGAGAAGTGCTGCCTGAAATACTATGGGCATATCGAACAACTTCAAAGTGAAGCACAGGTTAGACCTTGTTCTCTTTGGTATATGGGTCTAAGACATTGATACCAGTCCAGGTTGGAGAACCAAGTGCTAGATTCCAGCACGCCTCCGAGGTCTCAAACAACAAGGCCATGAACACCGCCCTCGAGTTACTGGATGAAAAGCGCGAAGTCGCATTAGTCCAAATGGCCGCTCAAAAGAAAAGGATCGAAAGATACTAATACAGAAGAACAAACTTCTGATACTTTGGGGTCGGGGACTTAGTTCTAAGGAAAGTCACCCTCAACACTCGAAACCCAAACGAAGGAAAACTAGGCCATAGCTTGGAAGGACCGTACGACGTCCTCGAAGTAATAGGCAAAGGATCATACAAACTTAGTACCATGGAAGGTGAGCAACTGCCAAGCAATTGGAACATATCAATGCTCAAACGCTATTATTGCTAACGTATAAACTTCTCCCTTTTTATTTGTATGTTCCACACTTTTGCATATGTTCGATTGAGAAATCGGGGAATCCGTCAACTCGAAGATCTTGGGTTTTATAGCATGCATTGCACTCTTTTTCCATTAGATAGAGTTTTATCCCAAATGGTTTTTACCGAAAATGTTTTTAACGAGGCAACACCTATATGCTACTTAAGGAAAACTCAACAAGTATTCAAGGCTTCTTTTCAATCAACCTCGAATACTGGGGTGCATCACCCTCGGAGGTTACTCTTTCGAAGAAAGCAAGTTATGCTAAAGAAGGCCTCTATAGATCAATGTTGTAATGGTCCAAACGGTCAAATGAACCGTGTCCATGTAGAATAATCAAACCTCCGAACATGTACACACATATCAAGTAATCAAGGAATCCCCTTTGCTCATCAAAACACTTTGTGCCTCAAAGAAGTTTGCTACTTTCACGTAAGACGCCTCAGGGCCTAAAAACTCTCGAACACTCGGGGACTATCATCAACAGTCAGCTCATCGAGCCGTCAAAAACTTGAATTCATAAGACCTCATGAGTCAACTTCGAGCTAGTAAGCCATCCATGAGGCGACATCAAATTTATAAGACCTCAACAAGGCATATTCAAAATTGTAAGACCTTAGAAAAACGGCATACCCCGATATAAGTCCGAGGCTATATATTCGAAATTGTAAGACCCCTAAAAAGGCATACCCTCGATATAGGTGCTGAGGCCATCTCACTTGGGGACTATAGGCTACGGCCAAACATAAAGACTACGGTCATATTAAAAGGCTACGGCCAAATTTAACACGGCCCAGAGACGTCTGATTGCCGCCATAAAACTAAAGTCCTTCAAACACTTCGACAATACTTCTAAAAGAACCAGTTAATCAGGCTACCCTCTGTATAAGAAAAGGATCTTCGATAACATTAGCTCGAAACAATGAAAAGGCTTCGAAATGATCATCCTTCAATAAAAAAAGGCTTCAAAACAATCATCCTTCAATAAAAAAGGCTTCAAAACAATCATCCTTCAATAAAAAGGCTTCGAAACATCAGCCTTCGAGAAAACCTCACAAGGTACTCAATTATCGTCGCATATCTACTTATAATCGAGGTTCTTATCCGAGCCATCGAAGAGTCGGACGAACGCAAAACATGCCAAGGCATAATCAAAATTTTAAAAGTCTTTAGCCAAAATGAGGGAAAATTATAGCCATATTAGAGGTCGAATCGACCCAATCTAAAGAGCCTAAGGGCCAATTTGTAAGATCTAATGAGGAAACACCACATTTGTAAAACCTTAAAAGGTCAGCCCCGATACCAAGGCCAAGGCCATAATATCGAACTTATAAGACCCCTAAAAGGGCATACCCTCGATATGAAGGCTGAGGTCATCTCGCTCGGGGACTAATCATAAGACCTCGATGAGGTAAAATCAAGCTTATAGGACCTCAACGGCACGCATCAAAATTCAAACCACAAAAGCAAAGACAGAGGCAAAATGAAAGTTTATGAGAAAACAAGATGAAAGCCTCTTTATATAAATGGTGGTACGAAGGTACATTGACAATACTCCCACAGGGAGCCCTTTACCGAAAGAAAACCTAGTCTATCGTTATCAACCGGGACTTCGTCTTTTCCCCTCAGGGACTTTTCCTTCATCAACCCCCTCGGGACTAGCATCCTCGTCAGCTTCTTCCCCTTCATTTTCAGCATCGACTTCATCGTTGGTATAAAGAAGGAACTTAGCGCCAATATCGTCCGCCTTAGCCTGATCTATATCCTCCGAGAGATCAAAGCCCTTATCATGAATCTCCTCGAGGGTCTCCCTCCGAGATCTACATCCGACATACTCATTGCTTCTTCGCTCTAAATCGAAATCCCCCCAACTCCTTCTGATCATCACTAGCATCTGTTAGATGGTGTCCATTCCCTTCGGAGTATGTTACGACGTCTCACAAATGGATTTTCGGACCGAGAACAGGTTGGGCTACGCTTTTTCCAATATCACGACAAGGTGTGCTACCCCCTGAAATTAGGAAAGCACTCAATAACTTCAAGTGGGGGGATATTAAGGCTCCCACGGGAATTTTTGCCTAAAAAATATAACACATATGTGAAGTTACTTGGACTCGGATTCAGGGAAAAGTAGAATTGGTGAAACATTTACAACGTCGAAATCTATCTGTGCCATGAATGAATATCTTCCAGTTATCCTCTCTCTGCCAAGGAATGTCCTGACCAGCTTTATAGGTAGCTATATCTCCTTCAGATGGAGGGATCTTCACTTTCACCGCCTTCTCCCAACGATAATCAAGCTTCGCCTTTTTAATATCGATTACCGGGACAACATATCGAGACATGGGCTCGCATCGGCCCACTTCCGAGGAAGATTTATCAGCCTTAAAATCAGATGACGTTTCGTAGGGTCCAAGAAGGAACTCCTCAACACGAGGGGGAACTACCATTTCGCTATTAGACGAGCGTGAAGAAGAAGGGGTTTTCTCTTTTGAGGGACCTTATTATAAGTTTTGACCATGACTTTGTTAAAATTTCAGAATAAGGAGAAGAAAACTGGCAAAAAGATGAACGTAGAGAAGGGATGGAAGCAGAAGCTGCTAAATGGAGATTTGAAGATGTTGGAAAGGGTGAAGCTTTGAAAAAAAGGGTTGGAATATGTATAGAGGTTTTTTAAGCGTATTGGAGAAGTTGAAAGGGCGGCAAATAACGGTCCAGGGGCTTCCCGAGAATCGTGCTCTGTGCAACCTTTCTGTCACATCAGTTGATAACCTCACGTGGCTGACGTCACGGTAGAGATATCAAAGAGAAAAGAATTTAAAAGCGTTTCTTATCATTTCACTCTAAGAAACGCGGGGACTATCTGTTTACGGCCAAAATCGGGGAAGTCCAGTTTTAGAGCCTCTACGACATCCCAAGCCCGGTTTCGAGGGGCTCGAAGCACAGTCCGAGTCTCGAGTAATCCCCTCGAGAGAGCATATCAGGTACTCATATCAACATACCTCGAGGCAGTATGAAAATCAACGACCGTCATGGAAAGACGGAAAATTCCCAAGGGCACGTGGTTAAAGCTGACAAGGTCTGCAAGAATAGTACAAGTCCGTACTGAGCCATTACACACCTATACCACTAGCATTTCCTTGTCATAATTAGAAATGTACTATGTTTGGATTCCCCCTCCTATATAAAGGGGATCCCTGTCATTTTGTACACACATGAATATGGAATACAACTGAACATTCTTTGTTTTTCTTGCTTAAACGTGCTCAACAATTACTCTATAGATTTATTGCTCTTTACTAATTGCCTTCATCAATTGTTCTTCATTTATTGCCCATCATTAGCCGTAAAAGGCTATCCCCGAGACCCCCAATATCATTGTTGCTTCATTGATTGCTGATTATTGACTGCCCTAGCTAGACCTCGAGGCCCCCTGTTCCTTCTAGTTCGAGGCCCAGCTCTGTAACAACATCAATTTGCATATCCCACTTTTCTAACACACACTTGTTACTTCATATCTAATAACTAGTATTAAGATAAATCACGTATTTTTAGAACCACAAAATCAAATATAATTTTTTAATACTATTTTTAAGGTAAACACATATGAAAAGAAATATATAATATATTTGAAGCATCATACTGTGGTATTTAGATTTGAAGAAAATTGCATACCTATTGACATTGCTAGGAATACTACTAAGAGAGAGCAAATAAGCAGTCAAAATCCCTACTTATCAGATGATAGTTTAGTGAATTGCATGACATTGGTAGGAATACTACTAAGAGAGGCTTTGGCCAGTATAGATCTACTTCTCATGTTCAGGTAAGTACTTTTCCAGCCAGCTAGCTTTGAATGCATGTTGTCTGTGATGTATTAAAAATCACTGTTGTAGGCCTTTTGTGAACAATTGGAAAGCTTGGGTATTTGCCAAAGGAACTACTAGGTTGAATGGAGAGATTGACAAAGTGAGTGAAGACCTTAATAGGTTTCCAATTAGAAGAGAAGATGACTTTGGACTTTAATAAATTTATTTTCTGACAGCTTTGTCAATGAGCCTAGGGAGCCTTTTCATGCAAAGGACAAAGAGATAGGGGGAGATGTGGTCTCCTTGTCTAATACCCCTAGTAGGCCTGAATGAAGCAATCTGTCCTCAATTAACTAGTATGGAGATGAAAAATGAGCTAACACAAGAGAAAATAAGCTTCACGAGGATAGTGGGAAAATTGAAAGCATGAAGGAAGTCTCAAATGAAAGACCACGCTAGCATGTCAAACGTTTTTTCCAGGTCAATATTGAGGATCATGTTGTAATTTTGGCCTTTCATCTTATTAAAGTGGGTAATGTATTCTTCGACAATGATAGCATTGTCAGAAGCTCTCCTATTGAATAGAAAATTGGCTTGACTGGACTAATAATATCAGAAATATAGGGCTTAATCCTATTAACAAGAATCTTTGTCATTATTTTGTAGATTGTATCGCAAAGCCCAATAGATCTAAATTTTTAGCATAGTATCATTTGGACACTTAGGGATAAGGCACAAAATTGTGGCATTCACAGTGAAATGTATGCTTTGAGAGGCAACCTATAGAACTTAACGATAGCTTTCCCACTATCTCTAGTATTTTTGATAAAAGAAAGGGTGTAGACTATCAGTGCCTGCAACTTTGAAGGGTTTGAAGGATAATATGGGTTATTGACCTCATTATCTATTATGGGGGAAGCCAGGTTATCCCTTTAGAGGTTGGAGATAACGTGATCATTGTTGTGGGAGTTGGAGTTCGGGAGAGGGGATAGTGTACAGGAAGAGGTGTAGAGGCAATTGAAGTAGTTTAAGATGGAATCCTTCATATCATGGTAGTTATGTTGACAATTCCCATCTTTATGTATAAAAGAGAAGATTATATTCCTCCTTCTCCTATTGAGGGTGGAAGTATGAAAAAATCTAGTATTGTCATACCCATCAGCTAGCAGGAAAATTCTAGAGTGTAACTTCCAAAAATCTTCCTTATTATTAAGAATGGAGTTACATAGCTTAATCAATTTGGCCTATATATTTAAGAGTAATTGACTGTGATGGTGGGGGAATTTTTGGATATCAGCTATTCTAGCATATGCCTATTTTACTTGGAGAAGATATTGTCAAAGGTGATCTTGTTCCATTAAATAACACCCATCTTGAATTGATTAGTGGATGAGTTTTTATTAGTAGATAAGAAATCCTAGACTAGAGTGGGGAAAAAGGGATGGCCACACCACATGGATGCAAACCTGAAAGGCTTAGCATTACTAGGCCTAATGTCATTTTTTAACTTTATGAGTAAAGCAGTGGTCTGAGTAGGTCTTAGTAGATGAGCGGTAGTGGCCTCAGGGTACTCAATAATCCAGAAGTCATTAGTAAAACACCTATCTAGTCTTTCAAGAATTAGGTTATTCCTGTTTTTATATCTCCTATTAATCTAGGTGTACTTACTTCCTTTATAACCTAGGTCAACTAGCTTACACTAATTTAAACAGTTCTAAGATAGGTTACTTCTATTGGTGTTGATACTAATACCAATAAATTTTATCTCTACCTTTTATGACTTCATTGAAGTCTCCTCTTATAAACAAACTACTATTAAAACTTCAAGAGATATCAAATAAGTGGTCCCAAAGCTTCTTCCTACAAGGAATATGGTTACTAGAATAAATAGCATAATAAATCTATGAGTTAGGAGAGAGTTACCTTTACCATGATATGAATACCTTGAGGAGTAGTAGACTTCCTCAATCTGCAGAACATCCTGCTTCCACATGATGACAATGTCCCCGACTGGCCAACAACAAATAATTGAATGTGAAGGTTGAATTGTAGTTCCTCTGTTAGCTTTTTATGGTCGGCCATTCTGGTCTCTAGAAGGACCAGCATCATAGGCTTGTGCAATTGCACCATCACTGCACAATGACTACGATACTTTGCATTGTTCCCTCACCTAACATTTCATATGATGTAGTTCATTAGTAACTATGGGTATGTTGGGGGTTTCTAACATCCATACTTTCTCTTTTCCCTTTGGAGCGGGCCCCTTTTTATGTAGACATGTGCTATGTAGAACTGGGGTTAGGGTGTCTTGTGGTTTGTCAAAGCTCTGACTCTAAAGAGTTCCTATCCCATCTTATATCTTGTTAATTCTTAGGGGAATATGAGGATTAGTATCTTGCTGCAGTAAACCTTGAACTCTATTGCCAATATAGTGTCAAAATGAAGGGAGTTTGTCCTTAGTGGTCCATAGTTATTTTTTGATTGTTCCACTTCTTTGTTCTTCTTTCCTTTTAGAAGATCCAACACTCTATTTATTTTCCTTACGATATTTTCTAGAGGTGAATTTGCTTTTGCCCATACTGGAACTAAAAGAGAAGCTTTCCATAGAGCCTGGTGGTCAATCATGGTAAAGTTGGGGGTTGCTGCTGGATCCTCCATTGTCAGGTTCGGGAAGAAGGGAATTAAGAGAAAGTCTATTGCATGAGATTGTTGTCCATATGTAGAATGATGTTGTGGTGGTTTCTTTGATTATTTCTCTGAAGAATCGTCGATTTCCATAGTTAGGTCCTAAATTCTCAAATCCCAGTTTTATTGCCTGCAACAACTCGTGCCAGGTGTGCTAGGTTTTGGATGATAAGTGTTACCGTCCGATTCCCAAAAGGAAGTTGTAAATATGTCCCTGCCCCTGTAGTTCAGTTCCAGCCACGATGCTGGTGGCTGGTCCGGTGGTAGGGGTATGGTGGTGATGGTAATTGGTGATAGTTAGGATTGAGGCATTTTTGGGGTTTTTTTTTCTTCGTCTCTTTGGTTTATCTTGACGGCCGATTTTGAAAAGGTATGCAGGATAGTAGGTCCTAAATTTGGATTAAAATTGGTTTCCATATGTGCATCTTTTGTTTGCAACTAATGTCACAATATGAAATTAATGGTAAATCCCTGTGACACGATAAAAATTTTCATATCAAATGAGCTGATATGATGTTTTTACAGGTGTTGCACTTGATTAGCCATTGATTGTGGTGAAATTTCTTTACTACAGAGGTCTGGTTGGGGGTAAATAGGTGCTAAGTAGCTATTGTGATAAGATTCTTTAATGGGATGTGTGTGCCCCTTTTTGAGTTGGGCCCTTATGGTGGACTTATGGGTTTTGATGTGGACCACTAATTTCTCATTCGTCAAATCTCCAATTACAGATTCTCGGCCTGTGTCTTTCAGGGTTTTGTTTTCATAGATAGGGGCCTTTTTCAAAAGGTTGGATTCTTGAATGGGGTTTCTATCCTAGTTGATGCAGGTCTCCACTTAATTGGGCCCCGCCTTTCTTCGTACATTCTATTTATGTTGGTCCTATAGGGTCTGGGACTTGGAAAACCTAGAAAAATGTTAGTATTGTTCCGATTAGCCTTATTCTCATTATCAAATGTTGCTTTTTCCGATTTATGAACTCTGATTGTATCGAATGTATTTTTGTTTTTGTATTAGTTTTTAGGAACTTACCAGAGGCTGCATCAAATATTTTTATCGGGATCCTATGCTGCATTTCTTTGTGGTGGTTGGGGTCTTTTGCCACTTTTGCTTTCCCTCAGTTAGTGAGATTACGGGGCTTTTTCTTTCTTGAAAAATTCACTATTTTTAATTTATCTTCCAATGTTTGTGTGTTCTTTACTCCTCAATATTCAGGGTTTTCCTGAGATAGAGTTTGGGGAGGTATCTTAGAACTGCATGCGTTTACTATGTGGCCTATCTAATCTACCACAACCCTTATACATGATCCTTTCACCTTCCTAAACTACCACTTTGTTTGTGCTCTCTAATGATAATTGAGGTTTCCACAAAGACTTCTAGGGGTATTTGAATGCATATTCTCTCATAACTCCCTTTAAGGGTGGATGAGGTGTATGTATCTACCTTAAGTATCTTTCATAGTTTCCTACCAACCTTTTCAGGATTTCTTTGTCATAGAACTTTGCAGGGATTTGTGGCAGGCCAATCCATATGGCAATGGAAAATAGGTTTGCTGCTCAGGGATAAATTTTGGCTCCTGCCGCATGGAAAAGACATTTCTAACTAGGAACCATGGCCCTTGACGTAGTGCTTTCACCATATTTTCCTTTAACCCAAACTTGACAATAAGAAAAATCTCATCCTAGCTTAATCAAGATTAACTGTTAGAATGGTTTTCAAAGATCAACAAGTTTAGATCAGAGGTATTGATGAGATAATCTACGGCCAAATACTTTTATGAAAATGGAGAATCGCCATGGATAATATATGCGGTTCTTATCCTCATATGATGATGGAATAGGGCCCAAGTTTCTGTTTCTCTTTATCCTTGGTGTCACTTGTATTCGATTCATTTTCATAGTACCGAGATTGATTGATTTCATTCTTATCAAGTAGCATTTCCTTGTAGAGTATGGTGGAGTAGAGTCTTCTTCCATATGGGTGTGAGTCCCATCCGGTGGGTTGGAGGGGGAGGGGAATAGGCAGAGAGTTCTATCGTGGTGGTTATTGTGTCCATGACAATGTTATCTTAGAGAGAAATCATAGTTTCTCTCTATGATGTGCCATACTTTGACCGTAAGAATAATTTAGCTAGGTTGTCAAATTTTACAGAGGTTGAATTAATTTGCTCGTGATTCGTGGCATGCTACAATTACTTATCTAGACTCTATTTTGACTTTCAATTGTGTAACATTAAAGCAGTTATAGTATCCAAAAGATACCAAATGGAATTATAATGCTAGTTTATTACAATAAAATATTTACGAATCTAATTATCTACGACTTGCAAATTCGTTAATTGTATTATCGGACTAAAAGTCATATTGGTTTGTGAGAAACATTTCAAGAAATTTATGCAAAATACCCATTGAGTTTAAAATGATTACCACTTTCTATCCATGTTACTACTAATTATAATATATATCTACCCAATTAATACTAATTACCCACCCTACCCTACCTTATCTTGATTTGACTTGGCTTGGCTTGGTTTGGTTTGGTTTGGCTTGAATTGTCTTGGCTTGGCTTGAATTGATTTGGCATGTCTTAACTTGGAATGACTTGAGTTCACTTGAATTGGCTGGGCTTGGTTTAGTAGCTTAGTTTGACTTCATTTGGTTGGCTTTGGCTGGGTATTAAAAAAAGATGGGTAGAGGAGAAACTGCATGGGCATGGGCGGGTAATTAGTTTCCAACACATGGGTATTCCTTAAAGACCCCCAAATATTTCTGCTAAATCAATTAGATTGTCACTCCATATATAGACGACCTCTTTTTCTCCCAAGCAACAGGTATGTGACCGTAAATAGAAAAAATATAACATACATTGCACATATCTTAGAATTCGAGGGGAGGGGGTGGCATGGAACATGGGGCAATAATGTTAATATTATAATGAACATATTGTAATAAGTGGTTGATTCAGAATTTTACACAAGAGAATTCAAAAATATTACACTTGAAATCGGAACATGTGACTTTAAGTAATTTTTTAATTATTTTGTTACAAATTTTCTCGTGCCAATGGAATTCAACAATTTATATATGACAAAAAATTAAATTTTTGAGCTGGTAATAAAATATAATTTTTCTGCGAATATTCATTTGAACTCAAGCTAGCTTTGCTCCTAATTATGACATCATAAAATACACATTAGGAATGTAGATGTGCTAGTACCAAAAAAAGGATTTCTCGATGCACTGAACTTCCGTTATGCGCGGAGTTTAGGAAAGAGCTAGATCACAAAGGTCTAATAAAGTACTCATCAAATTCTAAAAATATTGTCAATCATGATTTTAAAGGTTCTGTTTCGTAACCAAGAATTAGAAAGAACCAAGAATGATCTATGTATACGGTTAGACCGGGTCTGCCCTAATTATGACAAATCGAGGTTAGATCATGATAGGTCACGGTTCGGACCCGTGTTACATCGAGCCTCAGTATGAAGTTAGATTGATCCTTAATTCAGACACCGACGAAGGACGACATCAGGCAGAACAGAGATCAAGAGAGACCAATGGAAGTTTACGTAGTCAAGTAACGGTGAGCCGAAACATTCGTAGTCAAGCAAGGGTCACGGCGAAAATCTCGGCACGTATCAAGATGAGGCCGACTAATTAGCCAATCATTGGATTTATTACTTTATTTAGAGTTGTACCATACGTAGGACTCCCCTACTATATAAAAGGGGTATAATCATTTGTAAAGGCATCAGATTCACGTAATACAAAGTAGTATACTATTTTTTCTTTAAGCTCTCAATATTATGTTACTTTTTTCATATCTCATTTCGCCCATTCATTTGATTCGAGGGTAACTTATCTCGATGGCCAAGTCTACACGCCTCATTCGGTTTGCTTTATTTTTCATTACAGTCAATTTCAATATCAATTTACATATTTCCGTAGTGTGTGCCAAGTAAAATCACGTGTCCTTAAAACCACATATAAATTTAATTGTTATTCGTTTTTAGGGTAAACAATTTGGTGCCCAATGTGAGGCTAAGGATAATAGCGATTGCCTGGTACTAACTTTCGTAACACACACTATTTTATACTTGTTCTTGTGAGTATCATTGATTCCAGGATCAGCATAACTCTCAAGCAGCTCTCACACACATAGACAATGGTCTTTGTTTCCACGGCGAGAACGACAACATATTTTCCTCGGGGAATGAAGTACCTCCAGTTGAACTCGATGGAGTCCCGGCCGTAGACCCAATCGATGTCGGTTCCCATGTTGCCATTAATGCAAATCTAGCCGTCGACCCTGAGAATAGCGTCCGCAGAGACGTTCGATCAGCCGGTCATAGCGAGCAGGATCGCGAAGAAGTCAGGATCCCCCTTCGAGTGATATTAAAAATGTTGCAGGCTCAACAAGCTGCAATAGCTCAACTCCAAAACCAGAACCATGCACCGAGCAACGTCGAGCCCAAGCCATCGCAGGAAGTTGGTCATAGGGCTGAATGAGTGTCAAGAAGATCAACCAAAAATGAATTAGGGACCGAGCTCGCTATCATGAAGATGCTCGAGGAGCTCACAAAGCGAGTTGAATCGGGGAAGAAGATGATTGAATCAAATGACAAGGAGGTGGAAACCTATAACTCCAGGGTTGATCAAATTCCGGGGGCACCACCGATTTTGAAGGGTTTGGATTCAAAGAAGTTCGTGGAAAATCCTTTCCCCCTAAGCGCGTCTCTTAAACCAATTTCCAAGAAGTTCCGCATGCCAGAAATTCCCAAGTACAATGGGACGACCGACCCCAACAAGCATGTCACTTCTTACACATGTGCGATTAAGGGGAATGATCTAGAGGACGATGAGATCTATTCCGTATTGGTGAAAACATTTGGGGAAACCCTATCAAAGGGAGAGATGATATGGTACCATAATTTTCCACCCAAATTTATTTACTCTTTTTCCATGCTTGCAGATTCCTTCGTAAAGCACACACCAGAGCTATAAAAGTCGAGACTAGGAAGTCAAACTTCTTCAAGGTAAATCATAAAGATAACGAGATGCTCAGAGAGTTTGTGTCTCGGTTCCAAACAAAACGTATGGATCTACCAACGATTTTTGATGAATCGGCCATTCAAACCTTCACTCAAAGATTTAATGCACGAAGCTCGGTGGCTTCGCAACAATTAAAGCGGAACTTGATCGAATACCAACTGTCACCTGGGCCAATGTGCATAATCGGTATTAGTCCATGATTAGGGTCGAAGATGACCATTTGGGGGCTGCTTCCGGGTTCGTTTATCCTATCAATAACACAGCTGGCCAGGATCCTCAGTTTTCTCGATGCCTGTTCTAGGTACAACCAAATACATATGAACCCGAAAGATCAGGAAAAGACCTCGTTTATCACTAAGTATGGCACCTACTGCTATGATGTAATGCCATTCGGACTAAAAAATGTTGGTGAAACTTATCAACGCCTAGTAAATCGGATGTTCAAAGAAAAAATAGGAAAACCAATGGAGGTTTATATTGATGACATGCTAGTTAAGTCCCTGCGAGCAGAGGAAAAGTTTTAGCATTTGTACGAAATTTTTGGTATACTGAAGAAATACAACATGAATCTCAACCCAGAGAAATGTGCGTTCAGGGTCGGCTATGGCAAGTTTCTTGGCTTCATGGTATCCAATCGAGGAATCGAGATCAACCCCGACAAAATCAAAGCTATTGAGTATATCACGGTAGTAGACAACATAAAGGCTGTGCAGAGATAGTCGCCCTGGGGCTATTCATATCGTGGTCCTCCGATAAGAGTCGCCGATTCTTCTCATTACTGAAGAAGAAGAATAACTTCACGTGGACTCTAGAATGTCAAGAAGCCTTGAATGATCTAAAACGGTACTTATAGAGCCCTCCGCTACTTCACACGCCAAAGGCGGATGAACAACTTTACTTGTATTTAGGAGTATCAGAGATAACGGTAAGTGGAGTCTTGGTCCGAGAAGAACAAGGTACGATATTCCCCATCTATTATGTTAACCGGACCTTAGGTGAGGCCGAAACTAGGTATCCCCATCTAGAAATATTGGTGCTCGCTTTGATAAGCGCCTCTAGGAAACTAAAACCATAGTTTCAATGTCATCCTATATGTGTTGTAACAACTTATCCACTTCTAAATATTTTGCATAAACCCAAACTTTCGGGTCAGTTGGCCAAAAGGGCCATAGAAATCAGTGGGTACGATATTGAATATCGACCCCGAATAGCCGTCAAGTCTCAAATCTTGGCAGACTTCGTGGCTGACTTCATGTCGGCCCTCGTACCCTAGGTTGAAAGAGAACTGTTAGTAAACTCGAGTACATTCTCGGGAATCTAGATCTTCTTTACGGACGGTGCTTTAAATGCAAAGGGGTCTGGATTCAGCATTGTGCTGAAACCTCCCACAGGTAATGTAGTTAGACAATCTATCAAAATTATAAAATTGACTAACAATGAGGCCGAATATGAGGCCATGATTGTAGGTCTCGAATTAGCCAAATTCTTGGGAGCGGAGCTGATCGATGCCAAATGTGACTCCTTCCTCGTGGTGAACCAGGTTAACGGAACCTTTGAAGTTCGAAAAGATCAAATGCAGAGATACCTGGATAAGCTACAAGTAAATCTACAACGATTCAAGGAATGGACTTTGCAACATGTACATCTAAATCAGAATAGTGAGGCTGATTCCCTTGCAAACCTAGGGTCATCGATCAAAGAGAATTAACTCAATTCAAGGGTTGTCGTACAACTCATGAGATCAGTGGTTGAAGAAGATCATGCTAAGATAAAATCCACAAGTTTGACCTGGGGTTGGAGAAACAAATACATAAAGTATTTATAGAACGGGAAGCTTCCATCAGATCTAAAAGAATCGAGAGCATTGCGCACAAAGGCAACACAATTCACCTTGTCCGAAGACATAACATTGTTCAGAAAGATGTTTGATGGTCCATTAGCGATACGGCTAGGGCAAGGATATAACGAATACGTTCTAAGGGAAGTCCATGAGGGCACTTGCGGAAATCATTCCTGTGATGAATCATTGGTCCACAAAGTGATCAGAGGAGGATACTACTGGATCGACATGGAGAAAGATGCAAAGGAGTTTGTTCAAAAATTCAACAAATGACAAAGGCATGCACCAATGATTCATCAACCCAGGGAGATGCTCCACTCGGTCTTGTCCCCATGGCCATTCATGAAGTAGGGAATGGACATCGTTGGCCCTCTTCCATCGGCCCCAAGTAAAGCTCATTTTATTTTATTTATGAATGATTATTTCTCTAAGTGGGTTGAAGCACATGCTTACGAGAAAGTCAGGGAAAAGTATGGCATAGACTTTATTTGGGACTACATAATATGTCGATTCGTGATGCCCTCCGAAATTGTATGCGATAACGGAAGCAGTGAATCGGCAGCAAGGTGACCAAATTTCTGGAGGATCACAAGATCAAAAGAATCCTACCAACACCTTATCATGCCAACAGGAATGGAAAAGCCGAATCGACTAACAAAACCATCATCCAAAATATTATGAAGAGACTAACCGACGCCAAAGGAAAATGGAAGGACATCCTACCCGAGGTTCTTTGGGCATACCGCACAACATCGAAGTCTAGTACCAGAGCTACCCCATTCTCATTAGCATATGGTGCCAAATCTCTAATACTGGTCGAGGTATGAGAACCTAGTATTAAGTTCTGATATGCAACAGAAAAGTCAAATAACTAGGCCATGAACATGAGACCTAGAATTATTTGATGAAAAACGTGAAGCCGCCCTCGTCCGATTGGCCGCCCAAAAAAGACGGATCGAGAGATACTACAATCAAAGAGCCAATCTTCGATATTTTGGCATCGGGGACTTGGTGCTAAGGAAAGTCACCCTCAACACCCCAAACCCGAACGAAGGAAAATTTTGTCCAAACTGGGAATGCCAGTACCGGATTCTTGAGGTCACCCGAAAAGGGTTCTACAAGCTCGGAACGATGAATGGAGCTTAACTTCTGAGCAATTAGAATATATCACACCTAAAACGATACTACTGCTAAGGTACGACCCCTTTCTATTTTCAACGAACGAAATGAAGTCTTTAGGTCTGAAAGCACGTTTTGCACTTTTTTCCCTTAGACCGGGTTTGTCCCAAATGGGGGTTTTAGCGAGGTTTTTAACAAGGAAACAATGAATCGTGCTAATTTAGAATCAATCCCGATTATGAATCGGCATCGAAGGTCAATTCAACAATATATGAGGTTCCTTTGCAATCAACCTCGAATACTGTGGGGGGGGGGGGGGCTACCCCGTATATACATTATCTTCGGATATCAACTCTAGCGAGGAAACTACTTCATAAATGGAGCATCTCGATAGATAGGATTTATTGTAAGGGCCAAACAGTCAGAACGAACCATGCCCACATAGATTGTTCGAACCTTGACTTAAACATGTAAGCATGTATGACTATTTTGATCAAGAATAAAGCGAAGTACTTTCCTTGAAAACATCTGATGTTTATTTTTATTCTCTTTACATTCTTAAAGAGCTTCGTACTATAACGAGCCTAAGGGAAATACTTAACCGAAACACGAACAATTTCTCCCTCACTCGGGGACTGTCGTTCAACTAAAATAGCCCAAGTTATCGGGGTCAAAAGACCTAATAGGCAACTCCCCGATATCTAAAGGCCAAGACCACCCACTCGGGGACTATTATCTCATTCAAGCCCGAACAAAACGAGCAAAAGAGCCCAATGGGCAGATCCCGAACTAGAAGGCTACAACCAATTTAACACGGCTAAGAGACGTCCAAAATCCGTAACAAAATAGGCCTTCAAAAGACAAAAAAAATCTTTCATACCGGTTCTAAAAGGCTACCCTCGACAAAGTCAGAAATTTAAGACATCTTCGAGAAAAGCTTCAATAATATCAAGCCCCAAAAAACTCTAATAAATGCAAGGGTTGTTCGAACCCTCGAACACGACCTCATTGTCTCATGCTAAGGAATTTCAACCATTGTGATTACAAGTAACAAAACAAAGGAAAAACTTAAAAGCTAAAAGGGAAAAGAAAGCGTTATATTTATATAGAATGATTTTCTTTATAAGGTCCAAATAGGCTTAGTCTAGAAGAAAATTTACAACGACCCAAAGCGCTTAAGAAAAAGTGCAAAAGAAGAACAAAACAAAATACTAAATCCTAGGAGGCTCGATCTCCATCGGAGGCGGCATCTCCGTCCTCGGGGTCTTACCTATTTTCAAATTCACTTAGGGTATCAGAATCATCCCCGAAAAGGCCATCTTCTGATCCCCAATTTCTTCTACTTGGGCATTCTCGACCTTGTCAACGATGTCGAAATCCTAGGCTTGAGCGTCCTTGAGGGCTTCCCTCCGAGCTTGCCATTTTGCATGATCTATCATGCTCCTAGTCTTTGTCTGGATGGCCTTGACGTCGTCCTTGAATTGGTTCACCTTTTCATCATCTTTAATACCGGTCGCGACCAATTTAGCTGCCTCGATCTTGTTGGCAGCAGAATCCAGCTGAGACTGAAGCTCCTTTATTTTCTCAGCATGCGCTGAGTTTTTTTTTTTTTGATTGGGCGAATCAAACTATGCTTGGATGGTCTCTTTCTTCGAGGCCAGGATATCAATGTTTTTCTTGAATGCTTCAGCCTCGGCTCATATCTCGTCCACCTGCTTGTCGAGCCATCAGATCTGCTCAAGCCTCTGTCGGATCTGCAGAATCGGATCGTTTGTCGTTATCTGTAATTTATCTCCACTATCACGAAGTATTTGGAATACTTGCTCGGCCATATCAGTGTGCTCGTCCCGAGCCACAACCAAATCAGCCTAAAGCTTCTCACTGAGGAGCCTATAGGTGTCACTATCCTTGGTAAGGCCTCGAACCTCGAGCTTGTGCTCCTCCCGAACTCTGAGGAAGGCTTCGTGGTGAAACACTGAAGCCTACAAATAAGGAAGAAGGTGTTAAGAATAATTCTAAGTATAAAAGAAGTAAGAAAGAGATTCTCAAAGTTTACCTGATTTAGAGACTGTTGAACCTCATTGAATAGGCAAGCGGCCCCCACATCATTCATCATGGCTTGGTCCTCCTCGGTCACCAAGCCACTCATATAGCTGGCAATTCCAACAGGGGAAGAGAAGATTCCGACATCCTCTGGGACGGTAAGCACTAGGTACCATTTGCATCTTGGGTTAACGCTCGAAGTCGAGAATCGGTCCACCAGTCTCGAGCTCGATGAATAACTAGTAGAACCCGACAACGATATTTTATTCAGCGCCGGTAAATCACCCAATCCGGCGATAACCTCGGAAGGAGCAGCTTCAATCCCATAGAAGAAACCATGGATATCGATCCGATGACTATCCACCATGTTGGCCTCTTGAATCATGGTATTCAAAATCTAGGGGAATTCCGAAATATCAACCACTCCGAGCTCGAACCCAGGGACCTCTTCCATTGCTCGGGAAGCCTTGCCTCCAGTCTCTCTCTCTATCGGCTGGGGACGGGGCGGCCTGTGTTCTTTCTTATTTAGGGACCTCGGCTAAATCTCCCACATCAACTGCCTCTGGTTTGGAGGACTTTTGTACCGAAGCAGTAGCCCGTGTACGACTCACCAACTTGGAGTTGTCATGATCTTGTTCTTCTTTCTCTTCGGACTCATCCCTTAATCGGCGGATTGAGTCTGAGGATATAACATTAACATCAACCTTAGGCTTACGAGGCTTCCTCACCGGTCTTTTTTTTTCGAGCCCAGGGGACTCTGAGCCCTTTTTCTCTTTTTCTCGTTGGCCAGCTTTGGAGCTGATGGCTGGGGAAGGACTTCTTCGTCACCAGAAGGGGGTTTCATTACAACATCCTTCTCTAGACCTGCAAAAGAAAAGGAGAAAAGTTAGTTCGAGTAAAGTCCAAAACAACAAAAAAACCGAGACAGAAATTCACCATGGTTGCGGGCCTCCCATCAACCCTTTTATAACTCCATCCAGGCACGTTCGGAGTAGGGCCTCTGATACAACAGACCTTCGACCCATTGCTTCAACTCCGGAATCGGGTCCGGCATTTTGGCCACAAGTGCAACACCAAAATGGATATAAGGAAAGATTGAATGAAATGAAATGGCAAAATAAGCGTTCGAGGTAAAAGTATTTACGATTCATGTTCCACTTCCATGGGAACAGAATGTCTTTAGTGGAAATCAGGTTCGATGTCCTTACTTGGACGAATCTGCCCATCCAGCCTTGATCCAGAGACTCGTCGATGCTGGAGAAGAGGACCCTTCTGGCCCTACGGGCAAGCTTGATCAGTTCCCCTCGATTAAGCCGGGGAGTGTAAAGGCGCATGAGGTGATTGAGGATGAAAGGACATCCCTCGATATTTCTCGTGAAGAAACTGAGGAGAACGGCTATTCTCCAAAATGAAGGGTGGATTTGTCCTAGGGTGACGTTGTATCTTTTGCCGAATGTGATGAGTTTGGGGTCTAAGGGACTAAATATAAAGGGGTAAGTGTAAACACTTAAATACCCCTCCACGTAGGTGGTATTCAATTCCTTAGGAGAAGAAACGACCACATATTTGTTCAACCAGTTGCACTCCTCCATGACCTTTTAGAGGATGTCCTCGGTGATGGTGCATATATACCTCGACATCGGCTCGCATCGGCCCTGCACCGAGGGGTTTTTCTCTATTTTAAAGTCAGTGATGGTTGAGCACCCCGTCAGAACAAATTTTTCAAGGTGGGGCTCCGCTGCAGCCTCATCACCGGTGGGACGCGATGAAGAAGCATTCTTTTTTTTTGGCACGGTTTTAGAAGTTTTAGCCATTTATGAACAACGAGTAAAAGAGTAAGGATGTTGATTAGAGTTCAAGAAATTTTAACATAGGAATTAAGAAGTAAGGGGATCCTTTGAAAGTAAGAGCATAAAAGGCTTTGATTGTAAAAGTTTATATGAGATATGATTGAGGTTTTCATAGGTTGGAGGCAACGGTTCAGAATTGGTAGTGGCCGACCAGCACCTGACAGGAATTTAATGCCTTGGTAACTGGACCGACGGGATATTTCATCAATTATGACACGATCGAGCTTGTTGCTGACGTCATCACTCATAGAGATGGAGTTCGGGAATTCATGTTGTTTCTTATCACCTTATCTCTGAGAACCGAGGGGACTATATGTATACGGTTAGAACGGGCCTGCCCTTCTTTTGACTAATCGAGGTTGGATCATGATAGATCACGGTTCGGCCCCATGTTACATCGAGCCTCAGTACGAAGTTAGATTTTTGAACCCTTAATTCATAGACAGACCAATGACGAGGTCAGGCAGAACGAAGATTAAGCGAGATCGATGGAAGTTTACCTAGTCAAGTAACAATAAGCCGAACTATCCGTAGTCGAGCAAGGGTCACGGGAGAAATCTCAGCACGTATCAAGATGAGGCCGACTAGTTAGCCAATCATGCGATTTCTTAGTGTATTTAGAGTTTTACCATAAGCAGGACTCCCCTAATATATAAAAGGGGTCTAATAATTTATAAAGGCATCAGATTCACGCAATACAAAGCAATATACTATTCTTTTCTTTAAGCTCTCAATACTCTATTACTTTATTCATATCTCATTCTGCCCATTCATTTGGTTCAAGGGTAACTTATCTCAAGGGCCAAAGCTGCACGTCTCATTCGGTTTGTTTTATTTTTCAATACAGTCAATTTCAATATCAATTTACATATTTCCTCAGTTTGTGCCAAGTCAAATCGCATGTCCTTAAAATCACATATAAATTCAATTGTTGTCTTTTTTTAGGGTAAACAATTTACCTTGTATAATGTAGATCCCTACCTAATCATTTTCTATTTTTTGTTCCATGGTCCTCCTTCTTTTTTAGTACTATGTATAATTAAAAATAATATTTTTAAATTTTTCATCTTCTATCCACCTCGTCGATCACCTTTTGTTATCACAAGATAATTCCACATTATTGTAAGTTTCTAACCTAGCCGCCGTGTTTTTGTCACGACCCGGGATTCCTACCGTCGGGCCGTGATGGCACCTAATATTTCACTTGCTAGGCAAGCCAAGAACCGCTAAGTCAATTTTTTTGTCAATTTCAATTATAGAAGAAATTAAGCCAAATACAAGCTAAAACAAAATGCGTAATAACATAAATGACCATAATATCTACTACAATTCGGTTATGGAGTCACAACTCACGAGCCTCTAAGATTTTCAACAAACAGAGTTTGAATGAAATACAACTATTCTGAATGAAAAAGAAACAGAAAAAATAGGGAAAGTAGAAGGGGACTCTACGGTGTGCGGATGCTAGCAGATCTACCTCGAGTCTCTAATAAACAAGTCCAAGCTATTACGCCTCACGAACAACTAGCTCGGTACCAAAATCTGCACAAGAAGTGCATAGTGTAGTATAAGTACAACCGACTCCATGTACTCGTAAGTGTCGAGCCCAACATCGACGAGTAGTGATGACGATATGATAAGATACTAACATAATGAACCTGTGCAGATAAAAATATATGTACAAGATAACAACAGATAAAAACTAATGATGTATAATTGGGATGAGGCATGCTAAAGGGGACACAAGATCCGAGAGATACAGTGGAAATGACAAACAGAACAATCAATATGCCTTTAACCAATAAGAACAATTAAGCAAAATGATTGCATGACATCACCCTTCGTGCCTTTACTCTCAACCTCACAATAAAACAATGATACTCTATGGCATCACCCTTCGTTCTTTTACTCTCATTCTCAGTATGAATCAATAGATACGACATGTCATCACCCTTTGTGCATTAACTCTCATAACATGGCACGACATCACCCTTCGTGCACTAACACTCACAATATGGAACAACATCAACCTTCATGCATTAACACTCTCCCTTACCACATAACAATGAACAAGTAATAACAGGGAGATAAGATCAATAAGAACAAGCCTTACCTCAATAATGGGTCAACAATGCCAATCTCAACTTTTGAATCAATACTCAATCATCACGAAGTCCCATAAACACGGTATGAATGATCAATTTAACAAATAACTAGTCTAAGCATGGATTACATGATCAAATACAACAATAATTACAAGGAACAAGTCCCACCCGCATGCTATAACCCGACAATGATTCATAAGTACTCGTCACCTCACATATACGTTTTACCCAACATCTAACCATGTATGAAATAGACCAACAAGTCCTAATCCCTTAAATCAAGGTTAACCACGACACTTACCTTGCTTCAAAGGTCTAGTCAAAGCTGAACCACAACTTTGTCTTTCAAACAAACCCCCGAACCAATAGAATCTAGAAAATTACCAACCAAATGATTCAAATAATGCCGTAGGAACTATCCACGATTGCAAAGGATTCAATTTAGGTCATTACTGAAAAAGTCAAAAAAATCAATCCCCGGGCTCGCTTGGTCCAAACCCGATATTCGAACCAAAACCCGATTATCCATCCGCCCATGAGCCCGGTTATGTAATTTGTTTTGGAATACGACCTCAATTTGAGATCTAAATCACCATTTTACAAAAATCCCTAATTCTACCCAAAACCCCCAATTTCCACCATGAAACGAAAAGTTTTTATATTTAAATCTTAGTAAATATAGTGAAAGATTGAAACAAAATGGATTAGAATCACTTACTGTCACGACCCAAACCGATGGGTCGCGATGGGCACCAGGTACCTTATTCAACTGAGTACCAACATAACGTATCGTACTATCGTAGATAACTGAGCTGGAAGGATGCCATAAGATAAGTAGAAAACAATGTGAGATATCAACTTATACATAAGATATGCGGGCCTAGAAGACCAAATATCCACTCGTATATTGAACATAGGCCGACAAGGCCATACAATCTTTTATGTACATGACATCTGTCTACAAGCCTCTAAGAATACATAATTTTCATAAAGATTGGGACAGAGTCCCGCTATAAAGCAATACACATCTAAATCATACTAACCAAACGAGCAACTCCGAAGCAAATGAAGCGTACCAACATCTTTTGCTGAGCTAATAGCCTACTCGGAGGGCTCTCAATCTGTCAATCGGGACCTGCAGGCATGAAACGGAGGGTCTCCAGGCAAAAAGGACGTCAGTACAAATAATTTACCGAGTATGTAAGGCACATGAATAAGTACATAATAGATACCGAAGAAATATAGAGTAAATGACTCCACCTAAAAGTATGGATAAACTCTGTAAATCTGAAATAATTATAGTGTCATGCATATGCATATGAATGTCATGTCGTGCATAGATACATGTTTCATAACATCATCAGGCCTCTGAGGGCATCCCATCATATCATCTTGGCCATTGTGGGCGAAATCATCAACATATACCAGCTGATGAGGTGGTGGTGCGTATATAACACCATAACCTTTTCTCGTATCCCATATATATATATATATACACACACATATATATACGCGTATATAAACCCATCTGGTCATGGGTCGTTGTGCATGTATAAATATATGAAATGCATATGAAAGACAATAATAAAATCTCTCGGTAAGTCATAAAACCCTTATACCTCTGATTAATATCATGAAACAAACTTTATCAACTTACGTATTTTCTGAGACCCATGAACAGACGACAGAATAATAAGACATATGGGAATTCAAGAATATAGACATCTCTGATACTTCTATGAATAGAGTCATTTACGGAATTTGTGCGTTTGCTCGTTTCGTTCGTATCGTATAGATCATGGCAAAAATAATGAATGGATAGCCTTAACAGACATGGAGTAGGGAAAAATCCGTATGATGTTCTTGGAAAAGGTTGCACCGTACTCCTTGAGAACCGCAAAATCTTACGTAGCTAATGTGTAAATAATTTTTGTTGGAATTATTGAAACCTGTAGGAATTCTCACGTCTTATGTTTGATTTTAGATTACTTGAAACAATCAAAGGGATCATGTGTATGCTTATGGAATTCCAATATTTATTGGAATTGTTTTGAATTTAAGATTAACTTGACATTCCAAGGCAAACTCTAGATAGCATACGAAAGTGTCATGTATATGAGACTTAAGAGGGCTCCCGCGTTTTGGCTTTGTACTTACCCAAAATTTTTAATTAGTCCACCATTAGTTGAAAATTATTTCTACTTACTTAAAATACTACTTACTTTTTAAATACCTTATACACCTTAATATCATGGTCATGTGGTACCTTGTATGGAACTAGTTCATAAATACCGAGTATTTTAGCTCGGGCCGTATTTCATCCCAACATGCCAAACTTGGACGAAAATTAGTTTTCTTTGACTTGCTCCCCCTCTCACATTCACAAATTTACTTATCACTTGTTTGAAATATTATAATGCTTTTTATCTCAAAATAATCCCATTAACGTACTTACATCGATTAACTTATGACGAAACTTTAACAACGAAAATGCGGGATGTAACATCATTCCCCCCTTTGAAACATTCGTCCTCGAATGTTGACTGATGCACTTATCATTCTCATAACCCATAGCTCTTATGAATACTTTTGTGCTCTTCTTGCCATCTAGGCAACTGTTCTGTGAATAAGTCCAAAGGCCAAAGTATTCCTCCACTTTAGGTCTCGTTCTCACACCACGACTTATGGTTGGAATCCTTCCAGTCTCATGACTGTTTCTTCCTTCTATCATGCAGCCTGTATGAATCTGACCTTGTTTGTGTGCTCATGCGTCTCTTCTTTTCTTTTTCCTCTAATTTTTAGCCATTACTGAAGTTCTTCGCTCGTTATTTTTCCGAACTTACAAATATTGCTATATATTATTTCATAGACTCGGTTCTCTATCCGTATGACTTTACTGCATCTAAGTAGGTCATACTATACCATAACTCTTACCTCAATTTCTCGTTACTGAGATCTGCTAAAAAATTCCAGGTTACTTTCATTGCTTATCCAATATGTATAAATCTATGTCCTTTAATGCTTCCACATTACTGTTCATCTTAAGAATGACAACATAGTCTTATCTAATACTGTATAACTTTTATCCATCCATTGAATATTCACCTAAATATTGATCTATAGTCTACCCCAAATAACTTACCCTTTTATGTTACACTGCCACTAGGGTTCACGTTTCATCGGGGAACATCTGAAATGATAATACTTATCCACCTAGGGCGATATCATGCTGTCATAACCGTATCTCACAGAATCCCAATGTGATTCACCTTGCGTGGGTATTTTAATCATGTCCAATTCATGAGATCTCTTTCTCTTCTTCATCAGATCATTACTCAATCGAAGGCCCAAACATTATCCTTTAAGTATCACAATTACACCTTCATTCTATTACCAAGGCAGCATTCCATCTCTTCTAAATGCTATTAGTCTTAGACTCCGTTGAGTTCATTTAGGCTATAGTGAGCTTTGTATAACTTAGAGAAACAATCTGCTCGTCTTGTTTTCATGGGCTTAAATCTGAAGACTTATCCATTTTCATTACCTTCTCACATTCCCGTTCATATCCTTACTCCTGTCTTCTAGAACCTTGTCGCTTCACCATATAATAGTTTCCGACCTACACATATCTATTTATATTACTTGCAACCTTTCAACTTGCCTGCATCATGGATTTTCTTATGTTAATTTGGAACATCAAGAGAGACATCACATTGTCTCTAACTCTTCTTTTACTCTCTAATTAGACCTTTCGGTACTTAGAAACCATAGACCGGAAGGTATGCCACTAACGATGCCGCTATTATCCTTAATACCGAATCCCCGTGCTTCTAGCCTTTTCTCCGAAGAATGGACTATTCACGATCTTCTTCCTTTGAGTATCTCGTACATTTTTAACCTTTACCTTACTTACCTTAAAATCTCGCATCATATATTCTATCTTTTTCATGACCTCCCTTCCATCTAGATGTAATTTACGTCCACAACTTGAAGCTCTACTATTATACTTGCATCTCTGGTGCATACACAATCTAGTGGGAGCTTCGTACTAACTTCTTATAAGGCTGGTACTTTTCTAACCAGCTTTATCATAAGGCTGTTATAGAATATGGTTGTTGTACTATCCCTCTCGTACCTCTAATATTAAGAGTGACCCTGCAATGTGCTCAATCACGATTTCTATGATTTTCTAGGTCTAATAATCAGATTCCTGATTTACTTCATTGATGTAACTCTTTAGTTTCCTCTTTCTTCTGATCAACTTGTATGCATGCTTAAGCTATCTCCTAATCTTCGGTTCATGGTATTAGTTATTATGTTTAGACTTTCATGGTCGCTATGGAATATTCATGATATAATTCTTTAACAATTCGATCTATGACTCGGGCTCAACTCTTTCTTTTAACTGGCAACGGAATCTTCCACATTTATATATGTTGCATGTATAAAACTCCAAACTCTTAAGTGTACTCATAACGTAACTAACTCCGTATTATTGAGGGAATAATTCCTTTTTGTTCCTTCTCAGCTTTCTTTAAACGTAAGCTTTTACTTTTCCTGGTCTTTCTTCCCCCTTTCGTGTGCATGCTTAGCTTACCTTAGTACCCACACACATTGGAATTCCATACAACTCATATAATCTTGGATATCACCTCTGATTTCACTTCCCGTTCATTAGCCACGGTAGGTTCCACTTTCTAATGGAGTGCATACAATGTTGTTGTGAGACTGATATTACAAGACCATTTCCTCTTTAAGTCACTATGCTTAGGTTGAAGCCTTCTTCCTTATTCCCTCAGCCAGTCTTTAATTTTAGTACTTAGGGAGGAACCTCAGACTCTTGTAAAGCTGCGAGCTTATTGCATCGTATACTCGACAGACCTTTTGATGTCCTTCCTTGCCTATAATTATCCGTAGTTACTTAACTCCATGCCCTTATGCTTGTAGGGCTGCTTCTGAACTGATATGTTGATTGTCTTCCAAGTGTCACTCTCTTTTATTTCTGTAACACTTATACGGTGTCTTTAACTATCCTAACTCCTATCTGAATATTTCTCAGAGTTCACGATGTCATATCTGCAAGGATGGATTCCCCATGTTGGGGTTCCCTATTTTATCTTGCATGATCTGCTGATTTGTCTGTAACTTCGTGTCTAGTCATGACTAGGCTCTTCCTGAAGCAACTACTAACTACTCGTCGGCCCATTCTCATATCCATATTCCGCGTGATCTCTTTTAGGTTATTTCCTTTGTCTAACTTACCTCTTGCACTGGCTCCTTATTTATCAATAACTTTCCGAGTAGGAACCCTTGCTTCCTTTTTCTGACGTCGTGCTTACATAATATTTTAGAATCATAGCATATCTGTAGGATTCAGATAAGTGCAATCTCATTCCTTTCTCATTTTTATCGCACTCTTCCTTTACGATTCCATAGTTACCATAATAACTTAATTCTGTCTTAATGACACATCACTCCACATTCCCCCTTTTAGGGAAGTAATAAGATTTAGTGCTATGATGAACTACTTATAGATGTTTTACCTTTTCATCTATGTCATCTTTTCACATTGTCGATGACCCTTACTCGCCTTGCGATAATCCTTTTTTATCAAGGATAACAAAATTCCTTACTCGCGAGGGTGACACTTAAAGTAACTGGTACATAGAGTCCCTTAAGCTTTTTGCCCACATTACTTGCTTTAGGGAAGTGTTTTCCTGAATGACCATTCTCAAAATTTCTCCTGAATCTTCTTTTGTTGTCCATTCTACTATTGCTGGAATGCAATATGAAATTCTCATGATGCTGACTATTGTCGAATCACTCATTCCCTAATTCATGTTAAGGTTTTCTTTCACCTGCCCATACTGATTTCTATTATTCTGGGATCTAACGTTTTCCTTTTGGTAATCATGTTAGAGTCACAAATTTATTTCTCAAAATGAGGATGCGACATTATGACCTATACTCTTTTGTTGCCTCAAGGCCTGTTACCTCTCGTTTTTCCCTTCACTTGACTATAGACTCTTTAATACTATCATTTTTTTTAATTTACCGTTGTCATCCATGTACCATATTTTACTCATACTGATTCTTTTACTCTCTTCTTATTTTCATGCGAACATTTCTGTCTATCACCTTATTCTAAAAACTTGAACAAAACATTCTTTTGCTTTTAGCACCTCTTGCTCCATCCATTGTTTCCTTGAATTGACTAACATTCTCTTTCTACCAGGGATGAGAGCCACACTAAGGTAATATTTATCCCTTCTAGTTTCCAGTGTTTATCATTGTAGTACTCATATCTAGCTGTACTATTTTAGGGTGCACCATCGAGCTGTCTCCGAAGGAGATCCATTGCCATATTTGTACTATCCTTCGGAAATGTCAACTAACTCTACCAGTCCATCAACTATTTTGGGTTATTCTATCCCAAGTCGGACCCTAATAACGCGTCCTTCTCTTAATCTATGTCAGTTAGCTCCCATTGGGCATAACTGAGATTGGTGTGGCCGATTATACATACATCTGTCACTGTTGAAGGTAACTCAAAATAGTTATATCTCCCTTCTTGAATGGTAAATAAGGGTAATCTTATTAACTAGGCATCTCATACCCTTCTTCACCTTGCTTCTTTTACTTGCTGAAACTCGTGTCTAACAACCGATCATGTTATTCCTTTTTATCGTAAGAGTGGATAAGTATTCTTTCCTTAAGGCTCCTAATCAAGAACATTACACCTTTTAGTACACGCATAAACTGCTGAAGACCTCACATTTACTCATCATAAGAAAGATGCAAAATCGAGTTCCTCCAACTCAACACTTCCACAACTATATCTCTTATTGATCGTCTTTCTGAATGTAGCTATCATCGTTACGAATGAAATCGAATTTAGGAGTTTGAATTCTTACAACTGAGCTCTATCACACGATCTAGAGTAAGAAGAAAGAGTGATAGTCCTAAATGCCCTGTAGCCTCTTGCTTATAAGTGTGGTTCACGACACACCCATAAAGAAGGCTCTACTAGACACGACTTGTACACTCCCTAGGACAGAACTACTCTGGTACCACTTTTTTCATGACCCAAACTGATGGGCCGCGACAGGCACCCGGTACATTATTCAACCGAGTACCAACATAACGTATCATACTATCGTAGATAACTGAGCCGCAAGGATACCATGAGATAAGTAGAATACAACATGAGATACCAACTTATACATAAGACATACGGGCCTAGAAGACCAAATATCCACTCGTATATTGAACATAGGCCGACAAGGCCATACAATCTTTTACGTACATGACATTTGTCTACAAGCCTCTAAGAATACATAATTTTCATAAAGGTCGGGACAGAGTCCTACCATAATGCAATACACGTCTAAATCATACTAACCAAACAAACAACTCCGAAGCAAATAGAGTGCACCAACATCTTTCGTTGAGCTGATAGCCTACTTGGAGGGCTCTGAATCTGTCTATCAGGACCTCCGGGCATGAAACGTAGCGTCCCCGGGAAAAAGGGACGTCATTACGAATAATGCACCGAGTATGTAAGGCACATGAATAAGTACATAACGAACATGGAAGAAATATAGAGTAAATGACTCCACTTGTAAGTCTGGATAACTCTATAAATCATGAAATAATTATAGTGTCATGCATATGCATATGAATGTCATGTCGTGCATATGTACATGTTTCATAACATCATCAGGCCTCTGACGGCATCCCATCATATCATCTTGGCCACTGTGGGAAAAATCATCAACATATACCAGCTGATCAGGTGGTGGTGCGTATATAATGCCATAACCTTTTCCCATATCCCATATATATATATATATATATATATATATATATATATATATATATATATATATATATATATATGCATATATAACGCCATCTGGTCATAGGTCATTGGGCATGTATAAATGCATGAAATGCATATGAAATACATTAATAAAATCTCTCGGTATGTCATAAGAATATTATACCTCTGATTAATGTCATGAAACAAACTTTATCAACTTACGTATTTTCTGAGACCCATGAACAGAAGATAGAATAATAAAACCTATGGGAATTCAAGAATATACACATCTCTAATACTTCTATGAATAGAGTCATTTATGGAATTTGTGCGTTTGCTCGATTCGTTCATATCGTATAGATCATGCCAAAAAGAACGAATGGATAGCCTTAACATAGCTGGAGTAGGAAAAATCAGTATGATGTTCTTGGAAAATGTTTCACCGTACTCCTTTAGAACCTCAACATCTTACGTTGCTAATGTGTAAATAATTTTTGTTGGAATTATTGAAACCTGTAGGAATTGTCACGTCTTCTTTTCGATTTTAGATTACTTGAAACAATCAAAAGGGTCATGTGTATGCTTATGGAATTCCAATCTTTATTGGAATTGTTTTGAATTTATGATTAGCTTGACATTCCAAGGCAAACTCTAGATAGCCTACGGAAGTGTCATGTATATGACACTTAAGTAGACACCTTCCCTTCCAAATCATGAGTCACTTAATGCATTAAAAAGGGCTTCCACGTTTTGGATTTGTCCTTATCCAAAATTTATAATTAGTCCACCATTAGTTATTAATTAAATAGGTAATGTCCCATTACCCAATAATTAACCAATTACCCACATAATTGAGAATTATTTCAACTTACTTAAGAAACTACTTACTTTTCACATACCTTATACACCTTACTATCACGGTCGTGTGGTACCTTGTATGGCACTAGTCCATAAATATCGAGTATTTTAGCTCGGGCCGTATTTCATCCCAACATGCCAAACTTGGACGAAAACTACTTTTCTTTGACTAGCTCCCCCTCTCACCTTCACGAATTTACTTATCACTTGTTTGAAATAGTAAAATGCTTATAATCTCAAAATAATCCCATCCACGTACTTATGTCGATTAACTTACGACGAAACTTTAACAACAAAAATGGGGGATCTAACATTATTCCCCCGTTTGAAACATTCGTCCTCGAATGTAGACTGATGCACTTATCATTCTCATAACCAATAGCTCTTATGAATACTTTAGTGCTCTTTTTGCCATCTAGGCAAATGTTCTGTGAATAAGTCCAAAGGCCAAGGTATTCCCTCCCTTTAGGCCTCTTTCTCACACCATGACTTATGGTTGGAATCCTTCCAGTCTCATGACTGCTGCTACCTTCTATCATGCAGCCTGTACGACTCTGACCTTGTAAGTGTGCTCATGCATCTCTTCTTTCCTTTTTCCTCCGATTTTTAGCCATTATTGAAGTTCTTCGCTCGTTATTTTGTCGTACTTACGAATATTGTTATATCTTATTTCATAGTCCCGGTTCTCTATCCGTATGACTTTACTGCATCTAAGTAGGTCATACTATACCATAACTCTTACCTCGATTTCTCGTTACTAAGGTCTGCTACCAAATTCCAGGTTATTTTCACTACTTGTCCAATATGTATAAATCTATGTCCCTTAATGCTTCCACGTTACTGTTCATCTTAAGAAGGGCAGCCTAATCTTATCTGATACTTTATAACTTTTATCCATCTATTGTTGATTCACCTTGATATTGATCTATAATCTACCCCTGATAACTTACCCTTTTATGTTACATCGCCGCTAGGGTTCACGTTTCATCGGGAACATCTAAAATGATTAGACCGATCCACCCGGGGAGATACCATGCTTTCATAACCGTATCTCATAGCATCCCAATGTGATTCACCTTCTGTGGGTATTTTAATCATGTCCAATTCATGAAATACCTTTCTCTTCTTCGCCAGATCATTACTCAATCGACGGCCAAAACATCAACCTTTATCTATCACAATTACACCCTTATTCTATTACCAGGGCAGCATTCCATCTCTTGTAAAGGCTATTAGTCTTAGACTCCTTAGAGTTCATTCAGGCTATAGTGAGCTTTGTATAACATAGAGAAACCATTTGCTCTTCTTGTTTTCATAGGCTTAAATCTGAGGACATAGCCATTTTCGTTACCTTCTCACTTGCCCGTTCTTATCCTTACTCCTGTCTTCTAGAACCTTGTCGCTTCACGATACAATAGTTTCCATCCTACACATATCTATTTATATTACTTGCAACCTTTCAACTTGCTTGCATCATGGATTTCCTTATGTTATTTTGGAACATCAAGAGAGACATCACATCGTCTCTAACTCTTCTTTTACTCTCTAATTAGACCTTTATGTACATAGAAACCATAGGCCAGGAGGTATGCCACTGACAATGACGCTATTATTCATAAATACCGAGTCCCCGCGCTTCTAGCCTTTTATCCGAACAGTGGACTACTACTCACGATATTCTGCCTTTGAGTATCTCGTACGTTGTTCACCTTTACCTTAATTACCTTAAAATCTCGCATCGTATCTTCTATCTTTTTCATGATCTCCCTTCCACCTAAGTGTAATTTAAGTCCATAACTTGAAGTTCTACTGTAAAACTTGAACCTCTGGTGCATACACAATCCCGTGGCAACTTCGTACTGACTATTTATAAGGCTGGTACTTTTCTAACCAGCTTTATCATAAGGCCATTATAGAATATGGTTGTTGTGCTATCCCTCTCGTACCTCTGATATTAAGAGTGACCCTGTAATGTGCTCAATCACAATTTCTATGATTTTTTGGGTCCAATAATCAGATTCCTGTTTACTTCGTTGATGTAACTCTTTAGTTTCCTCCTTCTTCTGATCAACCTTTATGTACGGTTAAGCTATCTCCTAATCTATGGTTCATGGTATTAGTTATTATGTTTAGCCTTTCATGGGCGTTATGGAATATTCGTGATATAATCCTTTAACAATTCGATCTATGACCTGGGCCCAATTCTTTCTTTTAACTGATAACGGAATCTTCCACGATTGTATATCGTGTATGTATAAAACTCCAAACTCTTAAGTGTACTCATAACGTAACTAACTCCGGATTATTAAGCGAATAAATCCTTTTTGTTCCTTCTCGGCTTTCTTTATATGTAAGCTTTTAATTTTCTTGGTCTTTCTTGCCCCTTTCGTGTGCATGCTTAGCTTACCCTAGTACCAATGCACAATGGAATTCCATACAACTCATATGATCTTGGATATCACTTCTGATTTCACTTCTCGTTCATTAGCCACGGTAGGTGCCACTTTCTTATGGAGTGCATACAATGTTGTTGTGAGACTGCTGTTACAAGACCATTTCCTCTTTAAGTTACTATGCCTGGGCTGAAGCCTTCTTCCTTATTCCCTCAGCCAGTCTTTCATTTTAGTACTTAGGGAGGACCCTCTGACTCTTGTAAAGCTGCGAGCTTATTATGTTGTATATTCGACGGACCTTTTGATGTCCTTCCTTGCCTATAATTATCTGTAGTTACTTACCTCCATGCCCTTATGCTTGTAGGGCTGCTCTGAACTGATATTTTGACTGTCTTCCAAGTGCACTCTCTTTTATTTCCATAAAACTTATACAGTGTCTTTAACTATCCCAACTCCTATATGAATATTTCTCAAAGGTTACGATGTCATAACTGTAAGGATGAATTCACCATGTTGGGGTTCCCTATGTTTATCTTCCATGATCTGCTAATTTTTCTGTAACTTCTTGTCTAGTCATGACTAGGCTCTTCCTGAAGCAACTACTAAATACTCGTCGGCCCATTCTCATATTCATATTCCGCGTGATCTCTTTTAGGTTATTTCCTTTGTCTAACTTACCTCTTGCACTGGCTCCTTATTTATAAATAACTTTCTGGGCAGGAACCCTTACTTCCTTTTTCTGACGTCGTGCTTACATACCGTTTTGCAATCATAGCATATATGTAGGATCCAGATAAGTGCAATCTCATTCCTTTGTCATTTTTATCGCACTCTTCCTTTACCATTCTATAGTTACTAGAACAACTTAATTATGTTTTAATGCCACATCACTCCATATCCCCCCCCCCCCTTCTGGGGAATACTACGATTTAGTGCTATGATGAACTACGTATAGATGTTTTACCTTTTCATCTCTGGCATCTTTTCACATCGTCGATGACCCTTACTCGCCTTGCGATAATCCTTCTATAAAAAGGATAACAAAATTTCTTACTCGCGAGGGTGAAACTTAATATAACTAGTACATACAGTCCCTTAAGCTTAACTTTGCTCACCTTACTTGCTTTAGGGAAGCGTCTTCCTGAATGACCATTCTCCGAATTTCTCCTGAATCTTCTTTTGTTGTCCATTCTACTTTTTTCGGAATGCAATCTGAAATTCTCATGATACTGACTATTATCAAATCACCCAGTCCCTAATTCATGTTCAGCTTATATTTCACTTACCCATATTGATTTCTATTATTCTGGGATCTAACTTTTTCCTTCTGGTAATCATGTTAGAGTCACAAACTTATTTCTAGAAATGAGGATGCGACGTTATGACCTATACTCTTTTGTTGCCTCAAGGCCTGTTACCTCTCGTTTTTCCCTTAATTTTACTGTAGACTCTGTAATACTATCATTTTTTTAATCTACTGTTTCCATCCATGTACCATATTTTACTCAGATTCATTAACTCTCTTCTTATTTTCCTGCGAACATTTCTGTCTACCACCTTATTCTAAAAACTCGAACAAAACATTCTTTTGCTTTTAGCCCCTCTTGCTACATCCATTGGCTCCTCGAATTGCCTAACATTCTCTTTCTACCAGAGATGGGAGCCACACTAATGTAATATTTATCCCTTCCAGTTTCCAGTGTTTATCTTTGTAGTACTCATATCTAGTTATACTATTTTAGGGTGCACCATCGTGTTGTCTCCGAAGGAGATCCATTGCCATGTTTGTACTATCCTTCGGAAATGTCAACTAACTCTACCAATCCATCCATTGTTTTGGGTTATTCTATCCCCAGTCGAACCCTGATAATGCATCCTTCTCATAAACTATGTCTGTTAACTCCTATTGGCATAATTGAGATTGGTGTGGCTGATTATACATACATCTGTCACTGTTGAAGGTAACTCAAAATTGTTATATTTTCCTTCTTGAATGGTAAATAAGGGTAATCTTATTAACTGGGTACCTCATACCCTTCTTCACCTTGCTTCTTTTACTTGCTGAAACTCATGTCTAACTTTCAATCCTGTTATTCCTTTTTATCATAAGAGTGGATAAGTATTCTTTTCTTAAGGCTCCTTATCAAGAACCTTACACCTTTTAGTACACACATAATCTGCTGAAGACCTCACATTTACTCATCATAAGCAAGATGCAAAATCGAGTTCCTCTAACTCAACATTTCCACAACTATATCTCTTATCGATCGTCTTTTTGAATGTTGGTATCATCATTACGAATAAATTGAATTTAGGAGTTTGAATTCTTACAACTGAGCTCTATCACACGATCTAGAGTAAGAAGAAAGAGTGACAGTCCTAAATACCCTGTCGCCTCCTGCTTATAAGTGTGGTGCATGACACACCCATAAACAAGACTCTACTAGACATGGCTTGTAGAATCCCTAGGACAGAACTGCTCTAATACCACTTTTATCATGACCCAAACAGATGGGCCGCGACGGGCACCCGGTACCTTATTCAACTGAGTACCAACATAACGTATCATACTATTGTACATATCTGAGCCAGAAGGATGCCATGAGATAAGTAGAATACAAAGTGAGATACCAACTTATACATAAGACATGCGGGCCTAGAAGACCAAATATCCACTCGTATATTGAACATAGGCCGACAAGGCCATACAATCTTTTACGTACCTGACATCTGTCTACAAGCCTCTAAGAATACATAATTTTCATAAAGTTTGGGACAGAGTCCCTCCATAAAGCACTAAACGTCTAAATCATACTAACTAAACGAGCAACTCTGCAGCAAATGAAGTGCACCAACATCTTCCGTTGAGCTGATAGCCTACTTGGAGAGCTCTCAATCTATCTATCAGGACCTGCGGGTATAAAATGCAGCGTCCCTAGGAAAAAGGGACGCCAATACGAATAATGTACCGAGTATGTAAGACACATGAATAAGTACATAACAAACATGGAAGAAATATAGAGTAAATGACTCCACCTATAAGTCTGGATAACTATGTAAATCATGAAATAATTATAGTGTCATGCATATGCGTATGAATGTCATGTCGTGCATAGCTACATGTTTCATAATATCATCAGGCCTCTGAGGGAATTACATATCATCTTGGCCACTGTGGGCAAAATCAGCAACGTATACCAGCTGATCAGGTGGTGGTGCGTATATAACGCCATAACCATTTCCCATATCCTATATAAATATATATACATATATATACGCGTATATAACGCAATCTGGTCATGGGTCGTTGTGCATGTATAAATGCATGAAATACATATGAAATACATAAATAAAATCTAGCGGTACGTCATAAGACCGTTATACCTCTGATTAATATCACAAAACAAACATTATCAACTTACGTATTTTCTGAGACCCATGAACAGGCGATATAATAATAAAACATATTGGAATTTAAGAATATAGACATCCCTAATACTTCTATGAATAGAGTCATTTGTGGATTTTGTGTGTTTGCTCGTTTTGTTCGTATCGTATAGATCATGCCACAAAGAATTAATAGATAGACTTAACATACTTGGAGTAGGGAACAATCCGTATGATGTTCTTGGAAAAGGATGCACCGTACTCCTTTAGAACCGCAAAATCTTACGTTGCTAATGTGTAAATAATTTTTGTTGGAATTATTAAAACCTGTAGGAGTTCTCACGTATTCTGTTAGATTTTAGATTACTTGAAAAAATCAAAAGGATCATGTGTATTCTTATGGAATCTGTCACGCCCCAAAACCGAGGGACGAGACTGGCGCCTAACCGGATGAGCCCGGTCAAGCGGACCTGGATTGTATTTCCTACCCAACGCATTTCCCCGTGTTCATAATGTACATTTTACAAGTGAAACAACAAAATAAAGTCAAAGCATGCATTTACAACATAAATCCCTTTCTTCTTTTAACATTTTCAACATTTAATCTTCCCAAAACATACATTCTAAAATACAACACTCCCGGTACGGGATCGTGATTACGAAAGAGTACGACAACTACCCAAAATACATATATACAACCCACATAATGTCCACGGAGCCTTTAAGAGTACGAAGAAGAATACATAGACCTGCTGACGACAAGGCCCCGGCTATACCTCAAAAGAAATGACATATACAAAATAAGACAACAGTACTACAAACGGCCCCGAGAGGAAGTGGAGCTCACCAAGACTGCTGAAGAGATTAAGGGAAGGCACCACTATCGGCGATCAGAGCTACCTGCTATGGAAACACCTACATCTATATAAACGATATAGCGCCCCCGGCAAAAAGGAGGTTAGTACCATTGAATAGTACTAGTATGTATAAACAAACCTACTCCAGATAGGATAAACAACATCAGTTAAACATGAACAGAGGCATCATACAACAATACAGTGAAACATGGAGAATCATAACAAGAATTAGCACATCCCACATCCTGTTTTGCCACCTTTTGGTTAATGTACTTTGAAGTTTTGTCTTGTTATTATTATTACTGATCCACCTTGTCATTCTCACACGGAGTCCGATCTCTGCCCGATCGGCTAAGCCATCCTAGGTGAGGTCTGGATTTTAATCACATCACGTATAACCACCGTGGCTTGTTCTCATGGAGTCCGATCTCTGCCCGAATAGGCTAGGCTAACACCGTGGCTCGTGCACAGCACACAGATTCCGATCTCTGCCCGATCGGCTAGGCCATCTCAATTGAAAATAGTGAGGACAACAATCATCACCAAATTATAATCATATCATAATATAAAGTCATCCATGTGTACGGCATTGAGTCCGACCCAAGCTAGACCGGATAGGGCTTCTCACCCCTAGGACATTCTCCTGGTACAATTATGGATGTTTTAGGTCACTTACATCATTTTTAACCTTTTTGTTCCCCAACACATATGCCCTTGGATTCATCTTTCATATCTTTAGAGTCCTTTAATTCATTTTTCATGACAATTCATCCTTTAATCCATATTCCATAACCATCTTATCCATTAATCCATATTTCACAATTTCCCAATTCATTGTTTCATATTACATAACAGTTCAACCTCATGTTTCACATTTCACATCAGTACCATATCTTTAATTATATTCCATGACAATCCACCCTTTTACATTTTTCACACCCATCATATAATAGGAGAACACACACAATAAAAAAGAACATGATTGTCAACATGTATACATTCCACTAGCAAGACATCATGATGGTAGCATATAGCAACATGGAAACAAGAATTCCTCAATTTAGCACATAGAGCACATAATTTCCATAGAAGGTCAATAAGAGAGTCATACCCGGAAAATGACCACAACGGGCTTATCCTATGAGGATTAGGGTTAGCAATACATACCTCGAGTTGGAATTTCCCTTTAATTTCTATCCCAGTTCACCGGACCTTCTAACGCCTTCAATCTAATTTACAATGTGACATATTCAAACTTAGAGTTAGGAACCTTGAAATCTTTTGGGCATTTTATCAAATACTATGTGGTCCTTCAGATTAACTAGCCCCTTTTTTAGTGAAAGATTGCCCTAGTCCACTTCCCTTTGCTAGATTATAGAACATTATTCGCATGCATGAAAGGTCTTAACTTTCCTCTTCAAGAACCAACCTATGTGTGTTCTATTTTTAACTAAAATCTGAGAATTTGGGGAAATGGGGTGGAGACTTACCTCTTATGGTGAAGAAGATGACAACTAGTCGATTAATTCCAGGCCTGAGTAGAGACGGAGGACGAATTTGGGGAAGACGAGGACTTCTCTCACTAGAAACCACTCTCACTTCTCTCTATTTTGATCAGATAGTCGATAAAAATAAGGGGAGGGGTGTTTTATTAAACTGGGGGTCGGGTTTTAGATTTAGAAATTAGAAGCTCCGAAGCAGGTATGCGGTCAGGAATGCGATCCGCACACCTGTTGCAAAGAAATGGCATTCAGATGGGCCAAAAAGGAAAGTAGACTGCCCAGGTGTACGACCACTATGCGGTCCGCATACCTGTTATGCGATTGCATAGTGCGTCGCATAACTCCCTCTGCAAAAATAGAGGTGCAAGAATGCGACAACTATGCGGCCCGCATTCATGAAATGCGATCGCATTATGGGCCGCATAGTTGTCCTCAAAATGGACAGTAACTGTCTAGGTATGCGACCACTATGCGGTCTGCATACCTGATCTGCGATCGCATAGTGGACCACAGACCCGCGCAATTCTGGAAAATTTTATATTTTAAGTCCTAGGGTACTTTTTACTCCAAAAAGGGTCCATTATAAGATTTACTACTGATATAACAATATGGGGACCTACTCGGGCATCATTTTTAGTCAACAAAATTTACGGGTCGTTACATCCTCCCCCACTTAAAATCATTCGTCCTCGAATGAGGACTCGGGGAGTCACTTTGGGTAAGAAACACAAAGACACTAGGCCCCCCTCCCAATTTTCACTAACTCTGATATTTTTTTGAAACTTTTGCCAGAGTTTCCTCTGTAAATAGGCCTATCAACCTATCAAAGGGCCCCCAAAACATATTTCAACAAGTTCCACATAATTTCAGCTACTTCACAAGTTGTACAAAGTGCAGATAACACAACGAATTTAACATAACTCAATTATTTCAATGGGTTGCACATAATGCAACTAACACAATACCCACAAATATGGCACAAGGTTGAAAAAGTCACATGAGAAAGAAAGATAGGGAAGTAGGGTGTTCTTGCACAAAATATGACAGAAAATGCATTTGCCTAAAGACAACAATCTTCAAAACCACTACTTGACTTATTCAAACAAATGAGGATATTTTTCTTTCATTTCACTTTCCGCTTCTCTCGTGGCTTCCTCGACTTGTTGACTCCGCCATAATACTTTAACTGAAGGAATCTCCTTGTTCCTCAACCTACGAACTTGCCTATCAAGAATAGCGACGAGAACTTCTTCATATGAAAACTCTTCATTAACCTCAACAGTCTCAACCTGTACGATGGCAGATGGATCTCCAACTACCTTCTTCAGCATGGACACATGAAACACCGGGTGCACTAACGACATCTCAGGGGGCAGCTCCAGCCTATACGCCACTTGTCCTATCCTCTAGGTGATCCTATACGGTCCGACATACCTTGGGCTCAACTTCCCCATCTTTCCAAACCGCATGACTCCCTTCATGGGAGATACCTTCAAGAATACCAAATCATCTACTTGAAACTACAAATCCCTACGACGAACATCCGAATAAGATGTCTAACGACTCTGAGCAGTTTTCAACCTCTCCGAAATGACTCTAATCTTCTGCATAGCTTGATGCACAAGATCCGATCCTAGCAGTTCCGCCTCTCTAACCTCGAACCATCCAATTGGAGATCTACACCTTCTTCCGTACAATGCCTCAAATGGGGCCATCTGAATACTAGCATGGAAACTGTTGTTGTAAGCAAACTCTATAAGCGGCGAGTGATCATCCCAGCTACCCTTAAAATCAAGTATAGAAGCTCGCAACATGTCTTCAAGCGTCTGAATAGTCCGCTCTGCTTGCCCATCAATCTGTGGGTGGAATGTAGTGCTGAGATTTACTTGCGTACCCAAACCTTGCTGGAATTTCCTCCAAAAGTCAGTTATGAACTGGGCCCCTAGATCCAAAATAATAGATACTGGAGTGCCATGGATTCTGACTATTTCTTTGATATACAACTGAGCATACTGTTCTGCAGTATCAATGGACTTTACTGGCAGGAAATGCACTGACTTCGTGAGCCGATCCACTATCACCCAAATTGAGTCGAACCTACGCGGAGTGCGGGGTATCCCCACCACAAAGTCCATATATATCATCTCCCATTTCCATGTTGGTATTTCCATAAGCTGCGCCAACCCACCGGGCCTATGATGCTTGGCCTTCACTTGCTGACACTTCGGACACCTAGCCACAAAGTCCGCCACACCCCTCTTCATACCATTCCACCAATAAATCTACTTGAGATCGTGATACATTTTTGTAGAACCTGGGTGTATGGAACACCTGGAATTGTGAGCCTCCGCCATTAAACTTTCTCGAAGATCATCCACGTCAGGAAAACATAGCCTCTCTTGGCACCGCAATACACAGTCGTCATTCCGAGTGAAAATGTTGTAGTCCTGTGATTTAGAATCGCCTCTCTCAACTATGCCAATGCTAGATCCCTGATTTTCATTCCCTTGACTTCCGCTACAAGCGAAGACTCCGCTCCATTACGCACCACGACATTGCCTTCATCTGAGGCCGAAAGACGGACCCCTAAACTAGCCAACTGATAAACCTCCCGAGCCAAAGGCCTCTGACCTGCTTCCAACTGAGCCAAGCTACCCATGGATTTCTGACTAAGAGCGTTGGCTACCACATTCGCCTTTCGTGGATGGTACAAAATAACCATAATCCTTGAGCAATACTCACCGCCAGCCCTGCCTTAAGTTCAAATCCTTCTATTTGAATAAATACTGAAGACTCTTGTAGTCTGTGAACACCTCCACATGGACCCCATAAAGATAATGCCGCCAGATCTTCAATGCAAACACAACCGCCGCGAGCTCCAAATCATGCGTCGAGTATTTCTTCTTGTGATTCTTGAGATGCCTAGAAGCATATGATATTACCTTACCACATTGCATCAATACACACCCTAAACCAACCCTTGAAGCATCACAATAAACCACAAACCCTTCTAAACCTTACGGCAAGGTCAATACCGGCGCCGAAGTCAATCTTGATTTAAATTCTTGAAAACTCTTTTTGCAAGCATCGGTCCACTGAAACTTAACCGCTTTTTGCGTCAGCTTAGTGAATGGGAAGGCGAGGGTAGAGAGTACCTCCACGAACCTACGATAATATCCATCCAAACCAAAGAAACTGCGAATATCTGTCGGGGTCGTTGGTTTAGGCCAATCCTTTACCGTTGCTATCTTTTGGGGATCAACCTGAATCCCTTCCTTGGAAACTACATGGCCCAAAAAGGTGACTGATTCTAGCCAAAATTCACATTTTGAAAACTTTGCATACAACTGGTGCTGATGAAGAGTTTGCAGAACTGCCATGAGGTGATTAGCATGATCTTCCTGGCTTCGCGAATAAACAAGGATATCGTCAATGAAGACAATCACAAATGAGTCAAGAAACGGTTTGAAAACCCGATTCTTAAGATCCATAAAAGATGTTGGGGTGTTGGTTAGCCAAAAGACATTACCAAGAATTCAAAGCACCCATAACGAGTCCTGAAGGCGGTCTTAGGAATATCCTGCTCCCTTATCTTTAACTGATGATACCCGGACCGTAAATCAATCTTTGAGAAGAACCTAGCACATTGCAATTGGTCGAACAAATCATGTATCCGAGGCATGGTTACTTGTTTTTTATGGTGACCTTGTTGAGCTGTCGATGATCAATACACATCCGAAGCCATCCATCTTTTTTTTCTGACAAAAAGAACCGGTGCGCCCCAAGGCGACACACTAGCCCTAATGAAACCCTTTTCTAGAAGGTCCCTCAACTGCTCTTTTAACTCCCTCAATTCTGCCGGCGCCATCCTGGAGGGTGGAATAGATATTGGCTGCGTATCTGGAAATACATCAATCCAGAAATCAATCTCTCTATCTGGTGGAATCCCAGGAAGCTCATCCGGAAAGACCTCAAGAAACTCATTAACGACAGGCACGGACTCGGGAGCAGGCACCTCTGAAGTGGTGTCTACAACCCGGACCAAATGGTAGAAGCACCCTTTTCTGATCACCTTTGAGGCCTTAAGGTAGGAAATAAACCTACCTCTTGGCACAATATGATTCCCCTCCCACTCAATAACTGGTTCATTAGGAAACTCGAGCCTCATAATTCTAGTGCGGCAATCGAGTTTAGCAAAGCACGAATAGAGTCAATTCATCCCCATAATCACATCAAAATCTACCATTCCCAACTCAACAAGATCGACTGTGGTATCTTGACCATGCACCGTGACAACACAATTCCTATAGACTCGCGCGGCTATAATAGATTCACCAACCGGAGTCGACACAGAGAATGGCTCACGGAGCTGTTCGGGTTCTATCCCTCAACTCGAAGCAACAAAAGGGGTGACATATGACAAGGCAGACCGGGGATCAATAAGAGCATAAACATCATGGGACTGAACAATCAAAATACCTGTGATGACATCTGGAGAAGCCTCCGCACTCTCACGACCACTCAAAGAAAAGAACCAACTGGGTCCTCCCGGACCTCAGGCACCACCCCTGGCTGCACCACGCCCTACTGGTTCTGAAGGGCCTCGGGCTGGTGGGCGTGCTGAAGATGTAGTACCTGAAGAACTAGATTGCTAGGCGGCACCCCATCTTGCACCCTGGCTGAATGATGGGCAGTCTCAATGAATATGACCCCTCATCCCACAACCATAGCATTCTGGGCAATCCAGATAACATGGCCCAGTATGACACCTCTTGCACTTGGGGCATTGGCCCCTCTGCTGCTGCTGGAACCTCCCACCTGAACGGCCTGGCTGATGGAACCCCCTGCCGCCAAAACTGGCCCCAAAATGACCTCCCTGCTGATTATGATGGTGACGCCCTGGTAGCGGGGCACTAGCTGATGACTGAGCATGAGATTGGGATGACCCCCTCCCAGGAACTTGACTCCATCCTCCAAAAGAACCCCCATGGTTGCCCGCCGACCGGGCTCTACTACTACTCTCTCTCTCCATTCGTATCTTCAATTTCCGAGCCTCCGTATCCTGGGAAAATCCCACAATCTTCCCATAGTTCATATCTGAATGCAGAGCAGCTTTAGCTCCTTCATTAATAACCAAGGGACTAAGGCCCTGCACGAACCGACAAACTCTAGCCTCCATAGTAGACACCATAATGACAACATATTTGGACAAGCGCACAAACACCATATGATGCTCCCACATACTCATATTGCCCTGATTGAGGACCTCAAACTCTGTAGCACGGGTTGCCATAGTCTCGGCGGGCAAGAAATGGTCTATGAAGGCATTTATAAACTCATCCCACCTCACCGGAGGGCTCCCCTCTCCACGGGTACCTTCCCACATTTTGAACCACGTATATGCCGCTCCCTTCAGATGATAGGAAGCCAACTCAACCTCCTCTGTCTCAGTAGCCCTCAAAACTCGGAGGATTTTTTACATCTCATTAATGAACTCCTGAGGATCAGCCTCTGGGTCGGTGCCTGTGAACTTTGGAGGGGCTAACCGTAGAAACTGGTTGACTCTAGAACCTGAAGAATCCCCTGGCTCACTAGAGGATGTAGGGGAAGCATTTGATCTTTGGGCCTGGGAGGCCACTAACTGGGGCAACATCTGGATAGCTCCCGTGAGGTCCCCATCAGAAATACGGGACCGGAAGCTAGAGCTGGAGGTGGGTTAGGAATATCAGTGGGAGGGATTTATGCACCCTCCACTGCAGCAGGAATAGAAATAGCCTGGCCTGGAGCGGAGGAGTCAAGCTAGTTTATGGTCGGGGGATCATTTGCACCCGCACCACCAGATGGGGAATTTACGACCACTCCCGCGGTGACATTAGCCTCTAGGTTGAGTCGAGCTCTCTTCTTGGGTGCCATTTACTGAAAGTTGAAACAACGCACGGGTTAGAGATAGACAACCTCACCTTTCACCACATCGCACGATACCGAATAGCAATAAAAAGGTATTTTCCTAAATGTCCATACATCCCCCTAATTATAGATGTGGTCGAGAACACACCGATAAGAAGGTCTCTACTAGACACGGCTCCGAGATATGCTAGGACACTTTCTAAAACCTGTGGCTCTGATACCAAGTTTGTCACACCCCTAAATAGAGGGACGAGACAGGCGCCTAACCGGATGAGCCCGGTCAAACGGACCTGGATTTCCTTTCCTACCCAACGCATTTTCCGTGTTCATAATGTACATTTTACAAGTGAAACAGCAAAATAAAATCAAAGCATGCATTTACAACATAAATCCCTTTCTTCTTTTAACATTTTCAACATTTAATCTTCCCAAAACATACATTCTAAAATACAACACTCCCAATATGGGATCGTGATTACGAACGAGTACGACAACTACCCAAAATACATATATACAACCCACATAATGTCCACGGAGCCTCTAAGAGTACGAAGAAGAATACATAGACCTGCTGACGACAAGGCCCCGGCTATACCTCAAAAGAAATAACATATACAAAATAAGACAACATGTACTACACAATGCCCCGAGAGGAAGTGGGGCTCACCAAGACTGCTGAAGAGATGAAGGGAAGGCACCACTATCGGTGATCAGAGTTACCTGCTATGAAACCACCTACATCCATATAAAAGATGTAGCGCCCCCGGCAAAAGGGACGTTAGTACCATTCAATAGTACTAGTATGTATAAACAAACCTACTCTAGATAGGATAAACAACATCAGTTAAACATGAACAGAGGCATCATACAACAGTACACTGAAACATGGAGAACCATAACAAGAATTACCACATCCCACATCCCGTTTTGCCACCTTTTGGTTAATGTACATTTAAGTCTCGTCTCTTTATTATTATTACTGATCCACCGTTGTCACACGGAGTCCGATCTCTGCCCGATTGGCTAAGACATCCTAGGTGAGTTCCGAATTTCAATCAAATCACATATAACCACCATGTCTTGTTCTCACGGAGTCTGATCTCTGCCCGAATCGGCTAGGCTAACACTGTGGCTCATGCACAGCACACGGAGTCTGATCTCTGCCAGATCGACTAGGCCATATAAACTGAAAAAAGTGAGGACAATAATCATCATAAATCATAATCATATCATAATATCAAGTCATCCATGGTTACGGCATGGAGTCCGATCCAAGCTAGACCGGATAGGCCTTCTCACCCCTAGGACATTCTCCTGGTACAATTACGGATGTTTTAGGTCACTTACATCATTTTTAACCTTTTTGTTCCCCAACACATATTCTCTTGGATACATATTTCATATCATTAGAGTCCTTTTATTCATTTTTCATGACAATTCATCCTTTAATCCATATTCCGTAACCATCCGATCCATTAATCCATATTTCACAATTTCACAATTCATTGTTTCATGTTTCATAACAGTACAACCTCATGTTTCACATTTCCCCTCAGTACCATATCTTTACTTATATTCCATAACAATCCACCCTTTTACATTTTTTACACCCATCATATAATAGGAGCACACACACAATAAGAAAGAACATGATGGTTAACATGTATACATTCCACTAGCAAGACATCATGGTGGTAGCATATAGCAACATGGAAACAAGAATTCCTCAATTAAGCACATAGAGCACATAATTTTCATAGAAGGTCAATAAGAGAGTCATACCCGGAAAATGACCACAACGGGTTTATCCTATGAATATTAGGGTTAGCCATACATGTCGAGTTGGAATTTCCCTTTAATTTCTAACCCAGATCACCTGACCTTCTAACGCCTTCAATCTAATTTACAATGTGACACATTTGAACTTGGAGTTAGAAACCTTGAACTCATTTGGGCATTTTATCAAATACTATGTGGTCCTTTAGATTAACTAGCCCTTTTTTTTTAGTGAAAGGTTGCCCTAGTCTACTTCCCTTTGCTATATTATAGAAGATTATTCACATGCATGCAAGGTCTTAACTTTCCTCTTCAAGAACTAACCTATGTATGTTCTATTCTTAACTAAAATCTGAGAATTTGGGTAAATAGGGTGAAGACTTACCTCTTATGGTGAAGAATATGACAACTACTCGATTAATTCCAGGCCTGAGTAGAAATGGAGGACCAATTTGGGGAAGATGAGGACTTCTCTCACTAGAACCCACTCTCACTTCTCTCTATTTTGATCAGATAGTCCATATTAATTAAGGGGAGGGGTATTTTATTAAACTGGGGGTCGGGTTTTAAAATTAGAAATTAGAAGCCCCGAAGCAGGTATGCGGTCAGTAATGCGATCGCATTCCTGTTATGCGGTCCGCATACCTGTCGCAAAAAAATAGCCTTCAGATGGGCCAAAAAGGAAAGCAGACTGCCTAGGTATGCGACCACTTTGCGGTCCGCATACCTGTTATGTGATCGCATAGTGCATCGCATAACTCCCTCCGCAAAAATAGAGGTGCAAGAATGCGAAAACTATGCTGCCCGCATTCGTGAAATGCGATCGCATTATGAGCCGCATAGTTGTCCTCAAAATGGAAAGCAACTATCCAGGTGTGCGACCACTATGCGGTCCGCATACCTGATCTGCGATCGCATAGTGGACCACAGACACGCGCAATTCTGGAAAATTTTATATTTTAAGTCCTGAGGTACTTTTTACTCCAAAAAAGGTATGTTTTAAGATTTACGACTGATATAACAATATGGGGACCTACTCGGGCATCTTTTTCAGTCAAGAAAATTTACGGGTTTTTATAGAATTCCAATGTTTATTGGAATTGTTTTGAATTTAATATTAACTTGACATTCCAAGGAAAACTCTAGATAGCCTACGGAAGTGTCATGTATATGACACTTAAGTGGACACCTTCTTTTCTAAATCATGAGTCACTTAATGCATTACAAAGGGCTGCCACGTTTTGGCTTTGTCCTTATCCAAAATTTATAATTAGTTCACATTAGTTATTAATTAACTAGGTAATGTCCCATTACCCAATAATTAACTAATTACCCACATCATTGAGAATTATTTTCACTTACTTAAAATACTACTTACTTTTCGCATACCTTATACACCTTACTATCATGGTCTTGTGGTACCTTGTATGTCACTAGTCCACAAAATACCGAGTATTTTAGCTTGGGCCATATTTCATCCCAACATGCCAAACTTGGACGAAAATTAGTTTTCTTTGACTTGCTCCCCCTCTCAACTTCACGAATTTACTTATCACATGTTTGAAATAGTATAATGCTTATAATCTCATTCACGTACTTACGTCGATTAACTTACGACGAAACTTTAACAATGAAAATACGGGATGTAACACTTACCACTGATTTGGGAAAAAAGAGTTCTTTGAAAAATCGCCTCTAGGGTTTTCTTGGTTTGAAAATTTGAATAATGAATAAAAATCCCATCTAACTCCCATTATGATCAGTTGAAGATGTCGCAAATGCGAAGAAACTATCACAAACGTGAAGTCCTCCCATCACTGCTTTCATCGCATTTGTGATGAATGGTTCGCAATTGCGAACTTTGACCTTCTGCAGAAGCGACTATTTGATCGCAATTGCGGTCATTGTACCCACCTGACCCACTTCACAAATGTGAAGACTTGTTCACAAATGCGAACTTGTGGTGCCCAGCTACTCTTTACAAATGTGAGGAGTTGCTCGCAAATGCGAACCTAGCAGAGGTCGAAAATGCGAAGCCTGACCTCACAAATGGGAGATTAGAGGCCTGCACTAGAATTGAAGCACACAAGCAATGCTTATAAGTCCAATTCCACTCCATAGCCTATCCTAAACTCATTCGATCCCTCGGGGCTTTAAACTAAATATGCACACAAGTCTAAAACCATCATACGAACTTACTCACAAAATTAATTCGCAAAAATAACACCTACAACTACGAATTTAGAATCAAATCAAAGGAAATTTTTTAGAAAACCCATGAACTTCTTTTTTCAGAACCAGACGTCCAAATCACGTCATAAATATAGAAATGAAGTTATACCAGGTTCCGAAACCAAAATACAGATCCGATATCAATAAAGTCAAATATTGGTCAAACATTCAAAGTCATTAAGACTTTAAACTTTTAAATTTCGACAAAGTTGATAACTCGGGCTAGGGACTTCCGAGTTCGATTCCGGGCATACGCCCAAGTCCCAAATCACAATACAGACCCATCGGGATCGTCAAAATACGAATCCGGGTTTGTTTGCTCAAAAAGTTGACCGAAGTCAACTCAAATAGATTTTAAGGCATAAATTTAATATTTTCTCAGTTTTTAACATAAAAGCTTTCCAGAAGAAGCACATGGACTGTGCATACAAATCGAGGAGGGCTATAATGAGGTATTTAAGGCTTCAAAGCGCATAATTATGTTTTAAAAAATAAGATGACCTATCGGATCATAACAATTTTACTTTTTATGTTAGAGAGTGAAGAACTGACGACAAAAACATCCATTTTTCGATTATATACGCAAATAAGAGGATGTAACTCAATACTAAATTTACCATTTTAAGGACACAACTCAATTGTCGGGTTATTTTGTAAAGACCCGTAAAATTTCATGGCTAAAAATAATACCCAAATAGGTCCCCGTGTTGTTATAACTGTAGAAATTCTTAAACTGGACCCTTTTTGAGTAAGAAGTACCCCAGGACTTCAAAGATATAATTTTCCAAATTTGTGCAGGTCTGCGGTCCACTCTGCTATCGCAGATCAGGTACGCGGACCGCATACTGGTCGCATACCTAGACAGTTTGCTGTCCATTTTGAGGACAACTATGCAGCCTAGAATGCGATCGTATCTTTGCTTCAGGACGGTATAAATTTCTAACTTTATACCCGACCCCCAGTTCATTAAAACACCTACCCCTTTCATTTTAAGCTCATTTTCTGATAAATTAGAGAGAGGAGAGAGTGGGTTCTAGAGAGAGAGAGAGAGAGTTCCATCTTCATCAAATTTGTTCTTCCATCACTACTCAGGCCTAGAATTGATCAAGTATGACACCATTTTCTTCAGTACAAGAGGTAAGCTTCTACCCCACTAACCTAAATTTCCAGATTTTTTTGTTAAAATGAAACATTGTTAGGCGAGTTCATGAAGATGGGGGTAGGAGTCCTGCATGTATGTAACCAACTAGTCATAAGCTAGTAAAAGGAAATGGGTTAGAGTAGTCTTTCACTAAAAAGAGTCCATTTAATCTAAAGGAACACCTACTGTTTGATAAAATGCTCATGTGAGTTCAAGACATGATCATTATTCCTAATTCTAAGTTAAATTATGCCACATTGTGAACTAGATTGAAGGTGCTAGAAGGTCCGGTGAATTGTGGTAGAAAATTAAAGGGAAATTCCGATTCAAGGTATGCATGACTAACTTTAATATTTGTAGAGTTACCTTATTGGTGTCCGAGCACACGGTACGAAATTCTTGCTTGAGCATATATGAATTGATTGTCCTACTGTGTCGAGGTGTACAAGTTCACTCTCTGCTTTTTCTTAAGTCGATTACCATGTTAATTGAGATTATGAAGGGTGATTCTTTGTGCTTATCCTACCATGTGTAAGGTTCGTTAAATGTTCGAATATGTCAATATGGCAGTATGTAATGAAAGAATGTTAACATACTCTAATATGGAAAGGTATCTAATTACTAAGGGCCGAGTGTGGCAAATAATGACAGGAAACTGTGGATTGATTTAATTGAGTTAAATAATGATGGCATCGCCATATGTAAATTATTGTTTGGTAAGGATTATTGTGCCTTGACTTCATATAGTTGTTGGTTAATATGAACTTATGTTCTTGATGATGAAGATCCCTGTGATATAATTATTGGTTATTGTTGCTATGAAATGTGATTGTACGATAGGATCGGGTTGCGCGCCGCAACACGAAGTAATAAGGGTGGAGAGGTAATAAGGGTGAAATGTGATTGTACGGTGGGATCGGGTTGCGCGCCGCAACATGGAGTAATAAGGGTGAAATGTGATTGTACGGTGGGATTGGATTGCGCGCTGCAACACGAAGTAATAAGGGTGGAGAGGTAATAAGAGTGAGATAAGAATGTACGGTGGGATCGGGTTGTGCGCCGCAACAAATGAATAATTGAGATGAGTAACTATGGAAATCTCCATTTGTAACTTTCTATATATCCGTGTGGTACTTGTGTGGTTACCCTGACTGTCTTTCAATCGTGTATTGTGTGATTCTACTTGGAATAAAATTTGTTCATACATGCTAGTACTATTCAATGTACTAACGTCCCTTTTCCCGGGGGCGCTACATATTTTATATGGATGTAGGTGGTTCCACAGCAGGTAGCTCAGACCGCCGATAGTGGTGTTTCCCGTTCATACCTTCAGCAGATCCGGTGAGCCCCACTTCCTCTGGGGGCCGTGTGTTGTCTATATCATCTATTTCGTATATGTTATGTCTTTTAAGGTATAGCTGGGGCCTTGTTGCCGGCAAGTATTGTGTAAATCCTTAGTACTCTTAGAGGCTCCGTAGACATGATGTGGGTTGTACATATATGTATTTTGGGCAGTGAATGTGTTTACTAGTAAACGTGATCCAAATCGGAATTATTGTATGTTTTGTGATTATCAAATGTTGAAATGATAAAGGATGAAATGAACTCAAGTAGTAGATTCATGTTTAAACTCTAAATTGCTAATTCATGTGGAATAAGGTATATTGTAAACACGGGGTAACGCATTGGGAAGGAAAGGCAATCCAGGTCCGCTTGACCGGGATCATCCGGTTGGACGCCGGTCTCGTCCCTCGGATTTGGGGCGTGACATATTTCTAATTGATCAAAACAAAGACAATGTTAACTTAATGTTAGAGAAAAGAAAATCCATAAATATTTAATCAAGAAATAGTTTTCGTAGTCAAAGTAAATAAAATAATAATTCGGGTTTCTAATAACCAATACTTCACTTTTCCTAATATAGAGGATAACAAATAATGGAAACAAAATATTGAGAGAAAAAGGAAAAGAAATCGCAGCTTCCTTCCCAAAAGGAGAGAACAAGATCTTTCGAATAGCAGAGAATAAAATGTAAGTGACTGAGAGTTTTATTTTGTGAATTTTCTGATGATCGTACAAGATATGGTAAGAGGGGTTTAAATAGGAGTACAATATGTAACTATTTAGCCTTACTTAATTCACGCCCATTACAAATATTTATTACGTTGATTACCTGTTACATGGGTACTTTGTAATGATTATGGTAATAATAGCTAATCATGAACAAGTAGATATTATGCCGATTTCTTTCCATAATTGGAGCTATTAATGAACCTTCTTCCCTTGTGGTCTTTAATTATCCATACAGCTTCTATTTCGTCTTTTTCAGCTATCAAGTATGGTGTCTTTGTAAGCGATCTTGTGGGTGTTTTACTCATGCTTTCTTTAACCTACATTCTTCTTTAGTACACGTGGCGAGTTTATTTTTCCACCAATATAGATAGTCTCCCTAATTTTTGAGTATTCTCACCTAAATATTCAGAATGTGATAAGTTTATTAATGGAAGGAATGTCTTGCCGCCTCTTCCCAATATTATTGTGATTTACTTCAGGAGTCAAGAAATGTATCTTTGTTCCCTTCAATTCTCGATACACATGTCTTATCATAATTGTTGCATCCTATTTTGCAAAGGTCAAAACAAGATTCAACTAGCGGTTCTTCTGGTATTGATAAAAGATAGTCGCCACCTAATATTTTAGGTATGTTAAGGTACCTATGTGTTTATTAAGTTATTATCCTATTGGTCTACTAACCTGTGAGATTTGGGTAAGGGTTGTAGTTATTCTAAGGGGAATGTGTTATGCATCCTTTAAAATCTACTTGAGGTAGCTCCTTTAAACATAGGCTAGGTTTGGAGAAAGGAATATCTATAATCTGCTTAGTCGGGTGCTTAAGGTCTATAGCATATTCTAAGTCTTGTCTTAAAATCTACTATTTGAAAGAAAGTCGTGTATGTACTTGGAAAATGAGTTACAGGTTTTATAAGGTTATTACTTAAGAAACAGTCCTTTGAAATGTTTTTCGCCTACAAAAGTTAAGAAAGCTTCGTGAAAGATTTCCATGATTGAAAGAAGATTTGAATACTTTATCTCTTTCGAAAATGTGGGTATTCGTGTATAATTTTGGTGAAATGAAAGACTATTAGAGAGTCTACCATTAATCAGGATAAGTATACCGCTTTTCAAATTGATAGCAATCAGGCTTGTGTTTTCTTCTGAAACAACATTTGAGGTTTACTTTGCGAACTTGGGTTGTGTTTGGTTTCATTTTCTTGAAAAAGGGCTTCTGATCTTTCCAAAAAGGGATTCATTTTTGCCTTTCTTAAATTGTTCATCCCAATAACTTTGTTGAAGGTGATTAGTGATAGCAAGATGAAATCTTTCATTTATTGAGAAGAGATTAGAGATTAAAATGTTAACAGTATTAAAGCGGACAGAATCTTAAACTTGGATTCTCTTTTGTTTAACTACGGGCCTTGGTTTGCCTTTGTTCCTAAAACAATCAAAAGTATCCACATAAAATTTAATAATAGCGTTAGCTTCAAATAAGACACATTCACAGAATAAAGACATAATAGAAGCTATTATGTAAAATAAGGGAAAGGGAAAAGGTTGGACTATTGATGTTGGGTGCTAGGCCCCGTAAAATTAGTGCCTAGAAACCCGGGACATCCTGATGTCAGGATTAGATTTTTTCCTAGAAACCCGGGACTTCGGACTTCTTGAATTGAACAATACGGTTTTGGAATAAAGGAAAATGTTTTAAATGTATGCATTTTTGCGGCCCATTATGCGGACGCATAGTCACTCTGCGGACCGCATAATAGGCACAGAGTAAATCATAAAATTGGCCAATCTTTTAGGCTAGTTATGCGGTCGATTATGCGATCACATAATCATTTTGAGGACCACGTATTGATCGCACAATCGCCCCTAAGTTTCTGCGAGGTGAGTTCTGCGGTGCATTATGCAATCACAGAACAAGTATGCGGACCGCATACTGGTCACATACACGGTTCGAAATTCAAGCCCTAAAGGCTTATTTCTGCGGTCACATTGCAGACCGCATATCCGTTATGCGGTCACATATGCGACCGCAGACTATGTTGGGGCACCCATTTTTGTTATTTTAAAACCCGACCCTATCTCGTTAAAAACTCATATTAAACCTCATTTGAGCTATTTTTTTATAGTCTTAGAGTGAGTGAGAGAGTTCTAAGAGGGAAAAGTTAACCTTCACATCAAATCCATTAATTATTGCTAAGCCCCTAAAGATTATCAAGGGGATTCTCACATCACAGGTAAGAATCTAGGTCTAGCTCAGTAATTTTGAAATTTCTTCTGAAATGGGTACCTAGTAAGGTAATTCATGGGCTTGGGGTTAATTTTTTTGCATGCATGGGTGGTGAGGGGACCTAGGATCAATATGAGCGAAAAATGGCTAAGAATGGGGAGTGGGATGGTGTAATAAAACCTTAATGAACACATGATGTATGATAAAATGCTCAAGTAAGCTAAAATTATGATCAATCTCCTAATTTTGGGCTATAATTATCGTATTGCTGAATAGATTGAGATTTCTAAGAGTTCTGAATAATCGTAGAGCCTAAAGAAGCGCAATTGATATATGTAGAGCCCTTACGATTTGGTGTAAGTTGTAAATCTTGGATGATGTAGGGGATGATATCGTAACATGCTTGTGTAGTAAAGCTTTATATGTAACATGTATTTAAATGCTCCTCGTCAGGCTATGATTGTTATTTAATTATGTATTGGGGTCGGGGAAAATCTGTGTAATTTTCCAAAGGATGTTACACACTCCATATGCCCATGATTCATGTTGTTGTCACGTATACTTGATGTTTGCACTAAATGACTTGTTGATGAAATAGGTAATAATGTGAAATGTGTGGGAAAGAACATAAATCAGGCAATGCGGCAAAGCGCCAAGCATAAATTTACAATTGTGGCCTCTGAGATGATTGGTGAAAACTGGTAATGTCTTGAACAAGACGGCCTAGCTGATCGGGCCGTGATCGTACGCATGCCGCACATATGGTGGTATTGTGCTGGGAGTTGAATTGGAATTGAAACAGGAAATGATATTGCGGGAAGATATATCCAAGGGAGATGACTTAGTTGATCGGGTCGTGATCGAACTCCGTATAAGAGTATGGTGGTATTGTGAATGATGAAGTGATTAAGGCGAATAATGGCCCAAGCTAAATATATAGTAACTTCATTTGAAAGCTTATGTGGATCCTTATTCGAAATTGTGGTGTTGTCTAAGTTTCTTATTGATTTCATGATTACTTCTTCTTGTAATATTAATCTTTCTACTGGAATGATGTTTAGCTATTCATTCTAGTACTATTCAACAGTACAAACGTCCTTTTTGCCGGGGGCGCTATATCTTTCCATGGATGTAGGTGATTCCATCGTAGATAGTGCCGACCGCCGATAGTGGTGCTCTCCCTCTCTCCTCGTAGTTGTCTTGGTGAGCCCCCATTTCTTCCAGGGGATTGTGTAGCTCTTCTTTTGTACAAATTACTACGTTTTAAGGTATAGCCGGGGCCTTGTCGCCGACATTGTCATTTGTATCATTAGAGGCTCCGTAGACACTTATGTGGGTCATATATGGGTATCGGGGCGGTCACCAGATTAAGTTGTATTTTTGTAAACCTTTTTCCCACTGATTTGTAAATTGTATGTACTTTGGGAACCTAACCTTGATATACAAAAATGAAGTAAGCAACTTGCAAAGTTTAAAGAAATTCTTCTACTGCTTAGCTAATGGCAACATGCCTTCTTTAATCACGAGCGAGTCGGGTAGAAGTCATCTAATAGGCTGGCTCGATCAGGTTCTCTCGGTTGAGCGCCGATCGCGCTCCCCGAGGTTGGGGCAGGACAAACTTGGTATCAGAGCCTAAGGTTTTAAAGTGTCCTAGGATGTCTCAGAGCCGTGTCTAGTAGAGTCGTTCTTATCGGTGTGTTGTCGACCACATCTATAATTAGGGGGCTACTTGGACATTTAGAAATAATACCCTTCTTTGTTCTATATCGTGCGATAGAGAGGATTGTGAGGTTTTCCCCCTTTAACTCATGCATTATTCTGACTTTCAGCTAATGGCACCTAAGAAGAAAGCGAGAATTGGCCAAAAAGCCAATAACACCCTAGAAGTGGCTACTGATCCTCCACTTGATGGTGCGGGAGAGGATAATCCCCCGACTATTACCCTTCCTAATTCTTTTACACCGGAACAGATTGCACCAGCTCCTACATCTACCAAGGGTGAAACGACCCCTCCCACCAATATTCTGGCTCCACCTCCAGCCCCAGCTTTTTGTCCTAGTACTACTAATGAGGACCTTAGGGGAGCAATTCAGATGTTGACTAAGATAGTGGCTTCCCAGGCCCAAAGGTGAAATGTGACACCCAACTCTTCTAGCCAGCAAAGGGATTCTACTAGTTCTAGGGTAAACAGATTTCTTCAGCTAGATCCTCTAGTGTTCACGGGTGCAAATCCTGAGGAGGACCCCCAGGTTTTATTGATGAGATACACAAGACCCTCAGAGTTATGCGTGCAACCGAGACAAAGGGGGTGGAGTTGGATTCCTACCATCTGACAGGGTGTCTTACTCGTGGTTCGAGTTGTGGGAAGACTCTCATGAGGAGGGAATGATGGGCCATATCAAGAGACATTGTCGTGTATCCCGCCAAGGTGCGGTAGGGGCACATCGCAGCCCTCCAGTTCAGCAGCTGCTACATCCTCAGCACCCTATCCAGCTCGAGGCACTTCAGCACCCGCAGGGCGTGGTGCAGCTAGGGGTGGTGCACAGAGTTCCGGAGGACCTAGCCAGTTCTATGCTATGAGTGGTCTTCAGAGTGTGGAGGCTTCTCCTGATGTTGTCACAGGTATATTGACTGTCCAATCTCATGATGTGTATGCCATTATTGATACCGGATCTTCTTTGTCATATGTCACTCCTTATGTTGCTATGAGCTTCGGGATAGAACCAGAACAACTTCATGAGCCGTTCTCCGTATCTACTCTGGTTGGAGAGGCTATTATGGCTCTGCGAGTTTGTAGAGATTATGTTGTTATGGTGCATGGTTGGCATACCATGTCCGATATCATTGAATTGAGAATGGTTGATTTTGATGTAATAATGGGAATGGATTGGCTTTATTCATTTTTTTCCAAACTAGATTGCCGAACCTGAACTATGAGGCTCGAATATCCTAATGAGCCAGTGGTTGAATGAGAGGGAGATAATTTAGTGCCAGGAAGTAAGTTTATTTCTTAACTAAAGGCCACGAAGATGATCAAGAAGGGGTGTATTTATCATTTGGTCCAGGTTACGGACACCGATGCAAAGGCACCTACCCTTGAGTCTGTGTCAGTTGTAAATGAATTCCCCGATGTCTTTCTGGATGAGCTTCATGGGATTCAACCAGACAGGGAGATTGATTTTAGGATTGATGTGATGCCAGACACGCAGCCTATATCCATTCCACCTTATAGAATGGCTCCAACATAATTGAAAGAGCTAAAGGAACAACTGAAGTATTTATTAGAGAAAGGTTTCATCCGACCGAGTGTGTCACCTTGGGGCACACCGGTTCTCTTTTTCAGGAAGAAAGATGGATCGTTACGAATGTCTATTGACTATTGGAAACTCAACAAAGTCACAATTAAAAATAAATACCCATTGCCAAGGATAGATGATTTGTTTGATCAATTGCAAGGTGCTAAGTTCTTTTCCAAAATTGATTTGCGGTTCAGGTATCATCAATTGAAGATAAGGGAGCAGGATATTCTGAAAACAACTTTCAGAACCCGGTATGGGCACTTTGAATTTCTTGTAATGACTTTCAGGCTGACAAATGCCCTGGCAGCTTTCATGGATCTTATGAATTGAGTCTTCAAGCCTTTCCTTGACTCCTTCGTGATAATGTTCATTGACGACATTCTCGTGTATTCTCTGAATTGGGAGGATCACGCTGGCCACCTCAAGGCAATTCTGCAGATTCTTCATCAGCATCAGTTGCATGTGATGTTTTCAAAATGTGAATTTGGGCTTGAATATGTTACATTCCAAGGTCACGTTGTCTCTAGAAAAGGTATTAGGGTCGATCCTCAGAAGATTTCAGCGGTAAAGGATTGTCCTAAACCTTCCACTCCAACAGAGGTTCGCAGTTTCTTGGGTCTGCCCAGGTATTATAGGAGGTTCGTGGAGGGGTTCTCCAATATTGCCTCTCCATTGACTAAATTGATGCAGAAAATGGTTAAGTTCCAGTGGTCTGATGCTTGTGAAAGGAGCTTCCAAGAATTGAAATCAAGGTTGACCACAGCGCCGGTATTGACCCTGCCTGATGGTATAGAGGGGTTTGTGGTATATTGCGATGCTTCAAGGATCGGGCTTGGGTGTGTGTTAATGCAACATGGCAAAGTTATAGCTTATGATTCAAGGCAACACAAGAATCATGAAAAGAATTACCCAACACATGACTTAGAGCTCGCAGCGGTGATTTTTGCATTAAACATTTGGCGACATTATTTGTATGGGGTCCACATGAATGTATTTACGGACCATAAGAGCCTTTAATATATCTTTAAGCAGATGGATTTGAATCTAAGGCAGAGAAGGTGGCTTGAGTTGCTCAAATACTATGACATCGATATTTTATATCATCCGGGGAAAGCTAATTTGGTGCAGGATGCTCTCAGTCGGAAATCTGTGGGTAGTTTGGCTCACTTGGAGGTTTTTCAAAGTTCATTGCCCAGGAAGTTCACCAGTTGGCTAGTTTGGGGGTTCGTCTTGTGGACTCTAATGAGGGAGGAGTAATTATGCAGAATAAGGCAGAATCATCGTTTGTGGCGTAAGTCAAAGAAAAGCAATATAATGATCCATTATTAGTACATCTGAAGGAGGGAATCCATAAACACAAGACCTCAACTTTTTCTCTTGGTATGGATGATGGTACATTGTGGTACCAAGGGCGACTATGTGTTCCAGATATCGACAGTCTTCAGGAAAGAATAATGGCAGAAGCTCATACTTCTAGATATTCAGTGCACCCAGGTTCTACAAAAATATATCATGATCTCAAAGAAATCTATTGGTGGAATGAATGAAGAGGAACGTGGCGAACTTTGTGGCAAGGTATCTGAATTGTCAACAAATGAAGGCCGAGCATCAACATTCAGGTGGGTTGGCACAAAACATAGAAATTCCAATGTGGAAATGGGAAATGATCAATATGGATTTTGTGGTGGGCTTACCGCGCACTCTGTGCAGGTTTGACTCAATTTGGGTAATCGTGGACCGAATCACGAAATCAGCACACTTCTTGCCAGTTAAATCTACCGACACAGCGAAACAATATGCTCAATTGTACATCAAGGAAATAGTCAGGTTACATGGCACTCCCTTCTCAATCATTTCAGATCGTGGGGCTCAGTTCACGACCAACTTTTCGAAGAAATTTCAGCAAGGTTTGGGTACGTAGGTAAACCTCAGCACATCATTTCATCCACAAATCGACGGGCAAGCAGAGCAGACTATTCAGACACTTGAGGACATGTTGTGTTCTTAAATTCAAAGGTAGCTGGGATAATCATTTTCCACTTATCAATTTTCTCATAATAACAGCTTCCATGCTAGTATTCAGATGGCACCATTTGAGGCATTGTATGGGAGGAGATGTAGATCTCCCATTGGGTGGTTCGAAATTGGAGAAGCTGAACTAATAGGTCTAGACCTTGTGCATCAGACTATGGAAAAGGCTAAAATCATTAAGGAGTTGTTGCAAACTGCTCAGAGTCGCCAACGATATTATGCGGACGTTCATCGTAGAGATTTGTAGTTCAAAGAAGATGATTGAGTATTCTTGAAGGTGTCCCCCATGAAGGGTATTATGCGATTTGGAAAAAAGGGAAATTGAGTCCGAGGTATGTCGGGCCGTATAGAATCATTCAAAGGATCGATCACGTAGCGTACAAGCTTGAGCTACCACCCGAGATGTCGTTGGTGCACCCTGTATTCCATGTATCTATGTTGAAGAAAGTAGTGGAAGATCCCTCAGCTATTGTGACAATAGAGACCATTGAGGTCAATGAGGAATTGTCATATGAAGAGCTTCCCGTTTCCATTCTTGATAGGCAACTCTGGAAGTTGAGAAACAAAGAGATTGCCTTCGTAAAGTATTGTGGCGAAACCAGCAAGTCGATGAGGCTACTTGGGAGGCCGCGGATTAAATGAAAAAGAATTACCCGCGTTTGTTTTAATAGCTATGTAATAGTTCTATGAAATTGTTTCCCATAAATTTTGTATCACTTGTTCAACTAATGTAAAGATATCCCTTCTTAGCTATATGTCCCTTATGAGGCCTCCGTTGGTATTGCCTTGCATTCTGTTGCGTTGTTTGATCATATATACATTGTTAAGATGTGTTTCAGGGGCTCTCTGGCAGGTAGATAGTCCTAGATACAAATGAGACTCTGGTGAAATTTTCAGAAAAATTTAGGAGTTAGTCAAACTTTGGTTTTGATGGTGTGTAGTATAACTGAAGCTGTATCAGGTTAACCCTGATCCTCATTTGAGGACAAATGATCTTAAGTGGGGGAGGATGTTAGGCCCCGTAAACATTTTGCCTAGAAACCCGGGACTTCGTGATGTCAAGATTAGATTTATGTGTTGTAATAGTAGAAAATTCTTCTCGGCGATCTTACGAGCCGCACTCCGGACTTTTTGGATTGAACAGTACATTTTTGGAAAGGAAAATTTTTTAAAGGTGTGCATTTTTAGGACCCGTTATGCGGACGCATAATCACTATGCGGACCCGCATAATGGCCGCAGAGTGAATCAAAAAACTGGCCAATTTTTTAGGCCAATTATGCAGTTGATTATGCGGTCGCATAATCATTATGTGGACCGCATATTGATCGCATAATCGCCCCTTAGTTTTTGCGCAGGGAGTTCTGCGGTGCATTATGCAAGAGCAGAACAAGTATGCGGACCACATACTGGTTGCATACACGGTCTGAAAGTTCAAGCCCTAAAGGATTATTTCTGCGGTCACTTTACGAACCGCATACTCGTTATGCGGTTGCATATGCGACCGCAGACCGTGTCGGGTCACCCATTTTTATTATTTTAAAACCCGACCCTATCTTGTTAAAAACTCATATTAAACCTCATTTGAGCTATTTTTCTGATAGTCTTAGAGCGAGTGAGAGAGTTCTAAGAGGGAGAAGTTAACCTCCACACCAAATCCATTAATTATATCTAAGGCCCTAAAGATTATCAAGGGGATTCTCACATCACAGGTAAGAATCTAGGCCTAGCTCACTAATTTTGAAATTTCTTCTAAAATGGGTACCTAGCAAGGTAGTTCATGGGCTTGGGGTTAATTGTTTTGCATGCATGGGTAGTGAGGGAACCTAGGATCAATATGAGCTAAAAATGGATAAGAATGGGGAGTGGGCCGGTGTAATAAACCCTTAATGAACACATGATGTATGATAAAATTCTCAATACCTAATTTTGGGCTAAAATTGTCGTATTGTTGAATAGATTATGATTGCTAAGAGTTCCGGATAATCATAGAGCCTAAAGAAGCACAATTGAGGTATGTATGGCTAACCCCTCCCCCCCCCTCCCTCCTCCCCCTTTTAAAGAATCGAACCCCTCCATGGTGCCCCTACGATTTGGTGTAAGTTGTAAATCTTGGATGATGTAGGGGATGATATCGTAACGTGCTTCTGTAATAACGCTTTATGTGTAACCTGTATTCAAATGCTCCCAGTCATACTATGATTGTTATTTAATAATGTATTGGGGTCGGGGAAAATGTGTGTAATTTGCCAAAGGATGTGACAGCCTCCATATGCCATGATTCATGTTGTTCTCATGTGTACTTGGTATTTGCACTAAACGACTTGTTCATGATTGGTAACAATGTGAAATGTGTGGGAAAGAACTTAAATTGTGCAATGCGGCCAAGTTTCAAGCATGAATTAACAATTGTGACCTCTGAGATGATTGGTGAAAACTTGTAATATCTTGAGTAAGACGGCCTAGCCGATCAGGCCGTGATCGGACGCCATGCCGCACAAATGGTGGTATTGTGCTGGGAGTTGAGAATTGAAACAGGAAATAATATTGCGGGAAGATGTCTCCAAGGGAGATGACTTAGCCGATCGGATCGTGATCGGACTCTGTATAAGAGTACGGTGGTATTGTGAATGATGAAGTGATTAAGGCAAATAATGGCCCAAGCTAAAGCTATAGTAACTTCATTTGAAAGCTTATGTGGATCCTTATTCGAAATTGTTGTGTCGTCTAAGTTTCTTACTATTGATTTTTCTACTGTAATGATGTTTTGCTATTCATGCTAGTACTATTTAACAGTACTAACGTCCCTTTTGCCGGGGATGCTACATCTTTTAGTGTATGTAGGTGGTTCCATCGTAGATAGTGCCGACCGCAGATAGTGGAGCTCTTCCTCTCTCCTCGTAGCAATCTTGGTGAGCCCCCATTTCTTCCAAGGGATTGTGTAGCTCTTCTTTTGTCTAAGTTACTATGTTTTGAGGTATAGTCGGGGCCTTGTCGCCGACATTGTCTTTTGTATCATTAGAGGTTCCGTAGACACTTATGTGGGTCATGTATGGGTATCGGGGTGGTAACCGGATTAAGTTGTATTTTTGTAAACCTTTTTCCCATTGATTTGTGAATTGTATGTACTTTGGGAACCTAACCTTGATATAACGAAAATGAAGTAAGCAACTTGCAAGGTTTTATGAAATTCTTCTAATGCCTAACTAATGGCAACATGCCTTCTTTAATCACGAGCGAGTCGGGTAGAAGTCATCTAATAGGTTGGCTCGATCGGGTTCTCTCGGTTGAGCGCCGGTAGCGCTCCCCGAGGTTGGGGCATGACATTGGGCCGATGGGAATTTAGGCCCAACATAATTTATGCATAGTAGCGGCATATTCCACAGAGCGGGAAAGGCATCCAAGACTGGAACATGGGTCAGAGTTCCAAAGAGCTCAGCAGGACCGGTTCAAACATGCACGTAAAAGAAAGAAAAGACCATTAGTGTGGTCAATATGAGGCCCAACAAAATAAAATCAAGTAAACAAGATTATAGGACATAGTGTAACCAATTTTATATGCATTAATCTTAAGAGGATTAATAAGAGTCAACGACTAAAAGCTTGGAATAAAACCTTTTTCAGAGTTTACAAGGGTCTCGTGGACCGCGAGTAGTGATTGTGTCAGGGAAGAACATCTTAACCAAAAACCAAGTTGCACTCCAAATACCCTTAATCATCACACTTACTCTTCCTATGAGGTTTATACACAAATAAGATACTCACTTAGTAATTAACGTGAGAGCAATAGTGGATGTAAAGGTTCAGACAGAATTTTCACAAAAAACTATGTAGAACATTATCATCTTTGGGTGGTGATGTGAATAGTTTCATAATTACACCATTACCCTTAGGATCAGAACCCAAATACAAGGCAAACTACTGCAAGTACTTATAGTATCAAGTGATATCAATGATCATTCATAGCATACATCAGAACATTTAAAGAGATTGTCACATAAATGTTAAACAAGTAGAATTACTGGCAGACTATCAGTAAACTAATCCAAGTTTAAAAAGTATCTAAGTGATCTTATCATTGGTGAATGATAGGGGAAGACACATGCACTGATTTCATTAATTCTAATAGGCTTAACATTTCAGGATCTTTAACTATGTCCACAGAATATCAACAGTCCTTCTAGTGATTTATAACAATTAGATATAAACAAGTACATGGTTGAGGCCTCTCTCTACTAAATACATAATTATGTAGCCTTATTCAAGCTTCCTAAAGTCTAACAACACCGGTAGAGCCATCAATATAGGTAGGAAGGTCAGTCTTGATCTAGTTCAAACTTAACAGCATGGTCCTTAGTCTATCATGTTCTCAAACAACCGTAGATCCATAACTATATTTCTATAGGAAAAGACATCAAAAGGGCATAAGGTAGTTGATGAGGGTGTTCATTTTAGTGAATGGGAGTAGGACAAAAAAGGGTTATCGAGTTTACTTAAGCCTATAAGTGTTCAATCTACAACAGTAAACTTCCCATTTCAGATTCTGTATAGCTCAAACTGCTATGTTATTAAGACATACAAGATTCAATCTCATTCTTTGACAAAATAATTTCAAATGAAGAATATACTAGTAAAGCATGAAACTTTTTGAAATGAAGCACATGTAAGAAATCTTAAAAATTAATGAACAAGCACAAATATAGAGGTCAACTGAATTTTTTCATCATGGTATCAATTACCAAGAAGGCATTCATTATCTATTGAAATTATGAAGTTCATTAACAGTAGGAATTGGCTGGCAACATTAACATAATCATAACATATTGGGAGATGATTAATTCAATCAGTAAGAATGATATGTGATATTAGAACATAATAAACAATCATAAGCTACTAATATACATCATAACCGAAAGTAATCAACAACGAAAACATCATAAACACATAGTAGCACAATTAAAAGAGGAGAGGGGGTCAGGGTACATTGACCTTCTGCAAGGTAGAAAACTAAGCAGGAGATCTTTCTTTAGCCATATAGAAATCCAAACCCAAGACTAATCACGTATAGGGCTCAAACTCAAGCAAGAACAAAAAGAGGGAAACGAGAAGTTAGGAGAAGCTACTGGAACTTAAGAACTAGCTGAAAGACTTAACTTTTTAGATATTCTTGCTAGTAATGTTATGTGTATTGATTGGTATCGATCTTTATTAGGTGAGAGCATTGAAAGATTCTATTTATAGAGGCTATGAAGCCTTTGGGTTTTGATTAATTCAAAGTCGATAGTGGATGATGACGATAAGGTAGATGACAATAATAAGAAGGTGAAATAGGAAGGAAAAGATTGGAATCGATGATGAATTTTACTTGAGCATGAGAGAAGTCGAACGTTGAGGTCTTTGACCCAGTGGTCAACCCTTAGTGTCCAAAGGTCAATGCTTTTGACCTTTGGGAAAAAATAATGATGAAGCTGAAGATACAACCATGCATGCCATGGATTCGACATACATAAGATGAATTGATAGGTTCTAGGTTAGACGATGTTAGGTCTATGGTTTCAGATTGGGATTTGATTTTTCGTGATGATAAATTAAATCGGCTGGATTCACGTATGTAGGTGACATATTGAGTGTTTTAGGGGTCGAATTTGTGACCTTGCATGAATTGGTGTAAGGTTTTTGATTGATTAGGGTTGATAGTATTGAGAGATAGAAGAGAGAAAACGGAAACTATGGAGACCGTTTGGGAAAGAATGAACAAGGGTTATGGAGGTTTGTTGTGTTAAAAATGAGGGACGAAATTTGGGTCGTTAGATCATTTGATCAACGGCTCTGAATAATTCAAGTCGTTAAGTTTAAAAAAAGATTATTAGAAAAAAATAGGGACCTTGGTTCTGTGTGATCCAAAGATAGGGATAATATTTGGAGCAAGGATTTAGAATGAAAGGAAAAACAATAATAAACTTGGACCGTCGATGATTTAGATTGATGGCCCAGATCAATTGTGTTTGTTTTGTGAGTGAAGGGGGCGGGTGACGTGGAATAATGCTATTGGTTCTCAAGGGTTGTCATGGATTGCCAAGGTGGATAGAGGGGTTAGTTCCGGACTGGGTAAAGCTATATTGGGCTTGTATTTTGGGCTGGATTAACTGGAATTTGATTTAAAGAATGACCACGTTGTATTTAATTAGGTAGTATTGTATTCTTTTTATCATTTAACCCCTTTAAAATAAACTTAATTAAACATAATTAATTCTAATTAAATGTGATAAAAATATAATTATCAAATACATGATAAATTTCTGTAACTAATTGCTCATCTATTAAAACACTTTGTTTACTAAATTTTAATACTAAATTCGGATTAATGTAGAATAATGAGTGATGTAATTAAATATCAAAGATTAATTTGTTAAATTAATTGTTAAACTTGTGTGTCAAAATATTTAGAGTATTTTAGTAGTTTTAAAATAGTAAGGGTAATACATTTTAGAATTATTTAGTACCGAATTATCAGTTCAATACTATTAATTACTAATTTCATATTATATTTATATAAAAATAGGTGTTATAGATTAGAAAATATTTTCTCACATTTATTGTAACTTATTAAGCATACATAATTTAATTTTAAAAGGGAGGGTCAAAATTGATCGTCAACAGATGCCCTTCTTTGACTGGAGAAGATGAAATAGTTTGCGGGCAAAGAATTTGACCCAAGACCAATTTTGTCTCAACTCTAGGCACGTATTGCAGGAGTGGCATATGGATTTGGGAAATATTATGCGTTGTAATATTAGGGAAGATTTGGGGCCGAATTCTGGCTTTGAATCGCCTACAAACCTCGGGCTTAACGAGGGCCAGGCCTCATATAGTTCTGAAATGATGATTTGGATAGAGTGGTGCTTGCAAGAGTCGCCCAAATATCATGTTATGGCGATACTACAAGACGGTAAGATCTTGGAACCCAGAAAGACTTCACGGATTGTAGCTTGATTAAGAGACTTGAAAGATTTGACGATTTGGAGTTCTACTGATCGGATTGAGTTAGATTTTGGATCCTTGGTTCGCTTATGAGTTTGTTGTCCCTCATAGCGGTGTAGCTAGGTTTGATACTTAGAATAAGTTTCACGTTGTAGTGTTTAGACTTGCAAAACAAGATACCCACATACACACATATATCGCTAAGCAAATACATTAAGATATGATGTAAATAATGCAGGAATGATGATCCCAGGCTGCCGACTAGCCGTTATTTGCGATCGAGGATACGGGATGTTTGAATATAAAATCTCCAAGCTCTGGAGCGTTATTTGGGAGTTCGGGGATGGACCTTTGTATTTGACTTGATTTTTAGCCAGGCTGTGTACTGTTCCACAGCAGTCAAACCATTAAGTCTCCACGTGATGGGATTGTCTCCACGCATGGGAGAAGCTAACTTTGAAAAATGTAAAAGCCTCCGCATGATGGGAGTATATCCATGAAATGGGAGTAGATGATTGTGAATGTAAAAATGCTTGTAAGCTGCATAAATAAAATGTCAAATCATTCGAGACAAAAAGAGAAGTAAAGGAGTATTCCCAAGAGATCGTCTTGACTGCAGAACTAATCAGCGGTCATCGATTGACGGAAAGTATGGAGGAATTGGATGGTCCATCTTTCGATTGGTGGAGTTGACGGTGAAGTTTGCAACTATCTACTTGAAATATCTGATATGCCGAAGTGATGGTGTGATCTATGCAAATGCTTCAATTGGCGAAGCGTACATTTTGCTACATATAATGCTCCGATTGGTGAAGTCGGTGTTTCGATATGTACAAAGCGCTCCGATTTGTTGAGCTGACGATTTTTCTATATGCAGGCCTTCTATAAGCGGGGCTGGTGGTTTGACATGTACAAGGCACTCCGGCTGATTGAGCAGCCATTTTTCTATATATAGGGTGCTCCGAATATATCGAAGACTTGGTTCCTGGACACATACAAAGAATTTGAAGTTAGTCCTTAACCGTATGAGAGAATGAATTGAATAATGAAAGAGAGATAAAGCCTCATGAGATGGTAGCGGGTCCGTCATTGTTTCTGGTGCGCTCTGGTATTCTTTGATACCTATTAATCCTCAAAGAAAAATTCTTACTATGTGTGTGGGGGGGGGAGTTGGTTTGTGTTGACTGTAAGACTGGTCTTGTCGCGGATCTATTGGATTACGCCACAAAGTTCGATAGATGGAAAAATAGAGTTTTCTAAAAACATTTTGAAAGTCATTTATTTTGATGGAAAATGACGTTGTTCTAGATTACGACATATTTGGAAGTTCCCTTCGAAGCGAGTATCATTTCTGGATGATTCTGCCCTGCTGATGACGACTTCTAAATATGCCCCTGATGACACAGCTTCTTACTGTCGTGGTCACGTCCTAATCTAAACAGATGTGTTACAAAGGATTTCCTAGAGTTATGATCGTATATTTTCAGGTTGCCTACGTATCCAAAAAGAATCAGGCCTGAACGTAGTTTTAGTATGATGAATGAATTATGATGGAATGACCTAGCCTGACTCAGGCAGACTACGTATCCAAAAGTAATTAGGCCAAAACGTAGTTTGATTACAATAGATGCAAAAAATGATAATGAATTAAAATGAAGTGGCCGAGTCTGAACAAGACTTCCTACGTATTCAAATGGAAAAAAGACAATATGTTGTTCAGTTACAATAGATGGCTTGATACAACATGGATTGCCTACGTATTTCTATATAAGGAGATCAAGTCGCGGTGTAGTTATGAATACATAAAAATGAATGTGGATATTCTATTACAAAAGGGAGAGGGAGACTAGACCCTATGTGGGTTGGCTACGTATACCACTGTGGGAAGTCAGGTCGGGCGTAGTTCTATTACAACCAAACCCTAATTCTATTGTCTTCAAATGTAGTATCTCTTGATTGTGTTTGAGTTGATGGGCTTCGTGCTGACTCCGCCGTCCATTTATTCTAGGATTAATCCTCCTCCCGATAATACTCGATGTACCACGTAAGGACCTTGCTAGTTCAGTGTGAATTTTCCTTTGGCCTCTTCTTGATGATAGAATATCTTCTTTAAACCCAGCTGCCCCGATGTGAGTTGCCGAGGTTTCACCTTTTTGTTGAATGCATAGGCCATCCTATTTTGATAAAGATGACCATGAAACACTGCATACATTCTCTTTTGATTGATGAGCATGAATTGTTCTTTCCTGACTCGTTCCATTCGGCGTTGTCTTTGTCTTCCTGAATGACTCCCAAAGATGGTATCTCGACCACTATGGGTATCAGAACTTCCGTTCCATATACCTACATTTATGGTGTTGCTCTAATGGACGTTCTCATAGTGGTGCGATAACACAGTAAGGAAAATGACAGCTTCTCGTGCCACTACCTATGATTGTCTACTATCTTCCGTAATATCCTCTTGATGTTTTTATTGGCTGCCTCAACCTCTCCATTCATTTGTGGCTTGTAGGTCGTGGACTACGGTGGATGGTTTTGAACTTCTCCATAAATCTCCCTCATGATATTGCTATTGAGATTCTCTGCATTGTTAGTTATGATTGACTCTGGGATCCCGAATTTCCAAACTATGTTGCTACAGAAAAAATCTTCCACTACTTTCTTCATGTCACCCTTGTATGTAGAGACTTCGACCCATTTGGTGTAGTAGTCATTGGCTAACAGGATGAAGCGATGTTTGTTTGATGCTAGGGGTTCTATAGGTGCAATTACGTCCATGCCCCAAACGACGAGCGGCCAAGGAGAACCCATTACGTTAAGATCATTAAGTGGAACCCGGATGAAATCCTTGTAAATCTGGCACTGGTGACACTTCTACACGTGATGCATACTATCACTTTCCATAGTCATCCAAAAGTATCCGACTCTTAAAATTTTCTTGGCCAAAGTGAGACCATTCATGTGAGGACTTAATGTTCCTGCATATATCTCTTCCAGTAATCTTGTTGCTTCAGCGGCATCTACACATCCTAACAGATCCAATTCCAGGGTCCTCCTATACAAGACTTCCCCATTAATGAAAAATTGATTTGCTAGTCTTCTTAGTGCTCGCTTCTAACCATTGGTGGTGTCTCTGGGTATGCTCTTACTTCGAGGAACCTTTTGATGTCATAGTACCATGGCTTACCACTTGCCTCTTCGTCCACATGGAAATAGTATGCATGCTGATCTCGAACCACTATCTCGATGGGATCGATGTAATCTTTGTCTGGATGCTGGATCATAGATGACAAGTTTGCAAGAGCGCCAGTGAACTCATTTTGGATTTTGGGAACATGTTTGAACTCAACCTTGGTAAACTTCTTACAAACCTCTTTTACGCACAACAAACATGGAACGATCTTGACATTCTTGGTGGTCCATTCGCCTTGAACTTGGTGTATCAGCAAATCAGAATCTCCTATGACCCAAAGTTCCTTGATGTTCATATCGACTCCCAGCCTGATTTCAAGAATACATGTTTCATATTCCGCCATATTATTTGTGCAAAAGAAATTTATCTTGGCTGAAGATGGATAATGCTATCATGACTCAGAAATTAGGACTACCCTATTCCCTACACCTTTGAAATTTGCTTCTCCATCGAAAAATATTCTCCACCCAGGTATGATTCTTCAATTTCCTCTCCTACAAAAAATACGTCTTTGTCTTGGATGTATGTGGTGAGTGGCTCTTAAACCTTGTCCACCGGGTTCTCTGCGAGATGATTGGCCAGCGCTTGTCCCTTGATAGCTTTCTGTATCACATACACAATATCGAATTCGATGAGAAAAATCTACCATTTAGCCAACTTTCGTGTAGGCGTCGCCTTTTAGAAGATGTACTTGAGCGGATCGAGTCTTCTATCAGATGCTTATATGTTGACAGGTAGTACCTTAACTTCTGAGCGATCCAGGTCAAAGCGCAGCAAGTCTGTTCTAACAAGGTATATAGAGGTTCATACGGTGTAAACTTCTTGCTCATGTAGTAGATAGCTTGCTCCCTCTTTCTAGTCTCCTTGTGTTGTCCCAACACCCGAATGCATTATCCAAAATGGACAAGTATAATAATATCGGCTTCTCGATTTCAAGAGGAATTAACACTGGTGGATTCGACAAATACTCCTTGATCCTCCTGAAATATTTCTAGCATTCCTCCATCCACTTTGTAGCATCATCTTTCTTGAACAACTTGAAAATAGGGTCGCGGATTACTGTTGACTGGGCTATGAACCTGTTGATGTAGTGTAATCTGGAAGCTCATCATGTCCTTCTTGATTTTGGGAGGAGGTAGGACTTGAATGGCCTTGTTCTTTGAAGGGTCCAAGTCCATAGCTTTCTTGTTGACGATGAAACCTAGCAGTTCTCCTACGGTGACCCTGAATGCACACTTCGCAGGATTCAAATTCAAGTTGTACCTATGCAAACCTTTGAAGAACTTCTTTAAGTAACTCAGATGATCCTCACTCTTCCGCGACTTGACGATGGCGTCGTCCACATATACCTCAATTTATTTGTGGATCATGTCGTGAAATGGGGTTTTCATGGACCTTTTGTAGGTAGCTCCATCGTTCTTGAGACCAAATGGCATGACCCTATAACAATAGACTCCTGATCCACTCCTAATACACACTAAACAATGAGTGGAAGAGGTCGTTAGAAGAATAGTACCTAACTATGATCCGGGGTCGATTTCCTCAAGGAGCTAACACTGGGTGTTAGAGTGTATAGTTGTTGCTAAAGACGAAACAACTTAAATACACTTCCAATAATGTTGGTTTTGCAAATTACTTCTATAAACTAAAATATTAATGCTCAATTAGAGAAATGAAACTAGAGATTGACTAATTTTTTTTGGTTGTTTTCAAATAAGTAAAAAGCCTAGGGATGTAACCTTCGCCTAGGTGTTCGCCTAATGGGTGAATTACGTAACACTTGTTTTATTGATTGGGATGTATTATAGCTCTCAAGTATAAGTTACCCACTTAATACCTCTCGGTCATAGAGTGATTTAGCACAATTTGGATTTCTCAAGCCTAAACAGGTATGAAGCTAAATAGTTGATATGAGATCATGTCGGATTTTCCCTAACTCTAGTTAAAACCTTTAATTAGGCTAGTCAAATCGTTAACTGGCCAATTTCTTGTTAGCCAAGTTTTCCTAGACTTTGTCCCTCTTTATCAAGTAAAGACCAAATCAAAAAAGCATGAATCAATGTTTTCAACCTTTAATTCTAAATTTAAAGCATGAACAACGCTAAATAACAAACACCCAATCATAAACAAATATTAAATTAAATACCCATAAGGTTTACATACTAGGGTTGGGTCACAATCCTAGTAAGTATCTAGCTACTCATATTAGAAAATGAAGAAAACAAAGAAGAAACACTAATTAAAGACATAATATAAAATTAATATGATAAACTATGATGTTTTTGTCTAATGATTACAAATTACAAAAAATGATAAACTACAACGGCTACAGCTAGGAAAACTTCAAAACTTGACCTAAAAAGTGATTCCTGTCTATTTATAGTGGCCCAACATTAGCTGACAAAAATGCCCTTCGGGAGGTTCTGCGATCACACAATTCCATGTTTGGTCTGCACATTGCTTGAGATTGCAGGGGGATTTATTCTGCAACAAAACAATTTGATCTGAGATTGCACTTCAGCATCTGCGACTGCATAATTTATGCGCGGTGTTCACTTCAGGCAAGGGTTTAGTCTTGGTCATTTAGCACACTCTCTAAACTTTTTTCATTCTTGTTAGTGCGACCATGTTCTGCGGCCGCACTTCTCCTCATTCCATCTATGAGTTCCAACAACAAATTTGCAGCCACAAGAAGGATTCTACAGTCCGCACTTTCTTCTGCGGCCGCAAAAATACTTCTGTGGACAACACTTTTGGTGTGTTGTGCCCCTTCTGCATTGTGAGCCGGAACACTCCTTTTTGAGTTTGATTTCTTCATTTTATTCCAAATCTCCAACATTCTTGCAATTTGCACACTTTCATTAGTTTAGGGAATATAAATCAGTACTTTCGGACTAAAACAAAAGTAAAAAGATACTAATAAGTTGTCAAAATCCACACTTATCAACTCCCTCAAACTTAATATTTGCTTGTCTTCGAGCAAATAGATTAGTTCCCACTTCCTTAGAGGAAAGGTCATTTCAGCGACCAAAGGTGAGCCATTCATAATCAGTTGGGACCAACAATACCCACACTACTCATCCATTATGAACAAGGTGGCAAGTCAAGTATCATGCATATATAGTTCCAATGAGACATTTGAGTTCAAGAATTGACTTTATTGATCAAGGACTCTCATTCTATCATGTAGGTCATGGTGGAATCGAAATTCTTCCTCCTCCACCTTTCATTAGCCAAGCTCACTTCTAAAGTTAGCACTCAATCTTAAGATTGATGAAAGATTCACTCTTCTCTCATAAGAGAATATCACAAGTACGACTTCAAGTACCATAGGCTTTCCCCTCATGTAGTTCACCACTAATGTAAGCTTACTCGGTTCGAAATCAAGTAGGTTTTCTTTTGGGTTTTAATGAAGGATGTTGGGTTAGGGTAGGATACCATATGTGTAAGTGGCTACACCTTTCCTTAAGCACCCTATATTTTCATTTCTTGGCTCACAATTACCAATTCATAGAGGCATTCTCTTTTTGTTAGGGTTAGAGTGACTTGACATCACTCTTTCTTGTTCATTTTATTCTTTTTCTCCCTTGATGCTCATGTTAAGGATCATTACCTCTTTTTGAATCCATTAACCCCTCCACTTAGTCTCTTTCTTTTTTTTTGCATTTTTCTTTTTTTGTTCTTTTTCTTTTCTTATCTTTTCATAGAGATCATTTCTTTTCTATTTTTGCGCCTTGATACCTCTTACAAATTCCTCAACTCTCCCCCCAAACTTAAGGAAGGTCTGGGTGCTGAGAGAGGATCATGGCAAAATGGATAAAGGCTTATAATATGGTTATCAAATGAGAAAAGCTAGAGGCTTAAAGGGGGATGATTAGGGATAACGACATTGGTTGGCAATAGAAAGCTCAAAAGCACCAAGGAAAGCCTACAATCATTTCCCAAACCAAGAAAAACTTAGGATTTCTCTTTGAAGCACATTCATGGTAAGTTCTAGACCATTCCCATGGATACTTGGACTAGCAACAAATCACCTCACCCCTCACACAACTAGATGTTAAAAGAGGACAGAGTCGATAGCCTACAACAACCACACTCAACTTAAAGATCACTATAGTCCAATAAACCACTCGATTATTACAAAAGTCAACTCAAGAACCTCAAAGTCACTAACTAGAGTTGTTTTCTTTAAAAAAAACCTTGTTTCAAATCATAAGAACGTAGTTAAGTGTGTTGGTGCCAAATGAAGCATGAACAACTCTTTTCGAGAATGACTTGATTAGGCCTTTTATTCATTACTACTACTATTATTATTACCTAAAAACAGAAGTAGACTCATTCCCTTAAGAAGGTTGTCACGTCATCCATCGTTGGGACGAGCCACCCAGTTCACACAAAACTACCTTGTGAAAGAACCATGGATTTAATAAATACAAAGACTTATTATTTATGAAAACATAAAAAGAAGCTCCAAACAAAACAAGAACTAAAGCGGAAAAATAAAGAAGCTAACGAACAATAACTACTAAAGATAAATAAACTACAAATAAGAAAAAGAGCAAAATCATCCAATTATTATAGTCCCAAATGTATCCAAATGTGTCAATGTCAAATCAAATAAACTCCACCCCCTAAATAAAAGTAAGCATTATCCTCAATGCTTAAAAAAATAAGAGTGAAGGAGAGAGGGTGAAGAAAACTCCGTAAGGATCCTTGAACATCTCAATGTCCCCATCAACATCATCTCCTATTGGGTCAGCCAATTGTATCTCATCATCATCATATCTTGGCATGGAGAGAGTGGTAAACATCGCACACACTGCCTCAACCTTGTTGGCAGCAAGGCATGGATCCTTAGACTGGCCAACTGGTGTAACCGGTGTAGATGGTACCAATGGATCTGGGAAGGACTGGTGCGGGTCAAGTAGAATATCAAAAGGTAGATCCCCAGCTGTCGCAAGTCTTGTCATCTCCTTTATAAGCTTGTCAATCGATTTCTTGCTTGCTTGGAACTTCCCCGTCTTCTTCACTTCTTTGTCCATCTTCTTAATAACTAACTCGTGTTGCCATAGTATCCATGATCATATTCTGGTTGTCCAGAATCTTCTTCTACTTCTCATCATGACCAGAGGAGACTTGTAGTGCATGTGTAGATGACTGCACTACTACAGTACTAGATATGTCAGACAGCTTTGAAGTAGCTATCTGCATCCTGTTGTTGAGACTCGCACATGCCTGTGAGACTCGGAGAGCAAATAATGGAGTTGTATATATGGGCATTGTCCTCAGAGCTAGAGCAGGGGCTTTTTTGGGGGCTATGGTATGTATTGGCTGAGGCATAGCAGTAGCACTAGAAGTAGTCTCAGCAGAGGTATATGGAATGTCATCTATCTCAATAACTACCATTCCCGGCTCAACAGACTGGCATGTGGTGGTAGAAGGCTGAGCTCTCTTCTTTGGGTTGGTCGCATCCATCAATGAATACCGGTCAAATGGATTCTTCGGCTTCACCTTGGTGTCATATGATCTTGTCTATACCTTTTCATTAGTGAGTTACTCTGTGACAATGTTGGGATAAGGGTAGGCCGAGCTAGTCTAATGTGATACCAATGAAATGTTGGCAGACATCATGGAACCCACATTAATCGGGTACCCGACCATGATAGAAGTCACAAGAACAACCCGAGGAAGAGGTAGATGGGTCTCATTTTACCATGGATCCAGTCTGCTGCAAATGAAGGTCTACCATCCCTTCGCCTCGAAGCTCAATTCATTCCACTGAATGGGAACCGCAGCAGTGATCTATGGTGGTGATGGACCTGTTGGTTCTAATATCTCTACTAGCCAAGGTCGGACTTCTTCTTTCATTGCACATTTATCCAGATACTCCGTCAGCACTAAGTCCTCAATCCCCAAGTACACGTTTAGTGTGTGCTGATCAAACCTCACCTTGAAGTTTCATACTTTAGTCGCCTTTGTTCCCTTCTTGATGTGAGAAACATTTACGTAGAATTCTCAAACGAGGTACTCCTTGGCATTCTCAATTATCTCAGTAAACCACATCCAACCCTTTTGTGCATTGAACTGCCTCAACACTGCCTGGTTGTATTTATCCAAATAAGAAAATCACCATCCACCACCTAAGAAAATCAATAAAGGCCGCCAAGCTGACAAATTTATCCTCACATATCTCATTTTTCCTTGATCTCTCCAGACTCGTGGATGTACCATCTCCCCTTCTACCATCATCAGGAATATCCTGTATAGTATGTGCCTCTGTGTTTGGGGCAACTACTTGCTTAGAGGTCTGGCTAGCACTTTTTGACCCCTCGGAAGTGTTGCGAGATGAAGAGGCCTCATCCTGAGTTGGAATCTCCCCTACGGCCTAGAATGTGTTATTGCCTACCCCTTTTGTATACAGGCTGAGTTTCCCTCTGAAGCTTCCCTAGACGGGTCATAGGAACTAGACTCAGAGATGTATGTACCTCTTCCTCTGCATGTTGTGGCCTTCTTTCTGATTGTTTTGGGTTGGCCAAGGGGCAAGGTACCTCTACCACTACCCTTAGAAGATTCACCTCTCCCATTTGTAGTGTCGATGTGGCCTCGCGATCGAACCATTATCTTTATCAAATCAAAGAAGATTATTAGTTGCGAGTCATCATTCAACCCATTCAAGACTTACATAGGCAATGGAGAACAATGTGGACACCGTGTGATTAGGACAAAAACAATAGGCTACTGAAATTGGGGTCTACGGTCCGCAAATTTTGGATGTGCGGCAGCAGACTAAAAGACAGTGTGGAGGCTATTTTACGGTCGCAGAAGAAATTTGCGGTCTGCACAAATTCAATTGCAACCTCACTAAGATTTATGCAGCCTGCACAATTAAATTGCAGTTGTAGATGCACTTGCTTCACTAGGTCGCCCAGACTTCACAAATTCAAGTGCGGCCGTAGATTTCAAAAACTACGCACAAACAATCTTTTCTACTTATATTTTTCAATTACATGCAAAAATAGACATGGAAACATGGTATAAACATGAAACTCATTAACCCAACCAATGATAGCCTGTATTATCAACTACCCAGTTCAAATCTACCCACATGGACACATATATGAACTCTAATAAAGATGTACGAAAAGAAATTAAACTTTTAAAAATTAAACTAACACAAAGATTTAACATGAAATGAAGCATACGGGATAGTGTATAAGAACAGGAGGTTGTGTTGGGGATAGTGAAAATTTCTCAAGAAACTTGCAGAGTAACAGTGTTTTTTAGGAGAGGGAAAAATGTAAAATAAAATCAAGTTTTCTATTTATACTAAAAATCCTAAGAGGGAAAAGGGTCGAGTGCAACCGTAGATTTCCATTTGTTTTACGCACTCTATCACCTAGGTCAGTCGTCTCTGCTCGTCGGGTCCTTATATTTTTGGGTGCGGCAGATATCCACTTGTGGCCGCACTTTAGCCTCCGCATTTATAGGCTCAAACTTGAACGAGTTAACATTTTTTACACTTTTGCAAGATTCCAATTGTACGGTCCGTGTGAGAAATGTGCGGCCGCGAATTCCCTCCTGTTGTGGCTCACAAAAATGTGTGATCCGCAAAAATAAAGTGTGGTATGTAGATCATTGAACACTTGGCTTTTTTTTAGTTCAGATTTCTTGCAAGTCACTCAACCTTGTAACATATTTCAAATAAAATTAGAACAGAAAGAACACCTAACTACAAAAGGAAAAGGAAAAGTACATGGGTTGCCTCCCATGAAGCGTTTGATTTAACATCACGACACGACGCTAAATACCCTAAAGTGAAGTAAATGACTGCCACCATGGTGCTATCTCCAACCTTGCCCATGTTTTTCTTCACCCGATGACCATTGACTTGGAATAATTTATTGTTTTTGTTCTTCATATCTAATGCACCAAAAGGCGTCACACCAAAAATTTCAAATGATCACTCCACTTGAATTTTAGCTTCCCGGGAAACATTCTCAACCTTGAGTTAAAAAACAATACAAGATCCCCCACCTTAAACTCTTTTCCAAATGTATTTGTCATGAACATATTTCATCTTTTCTTTGTACAAGGACGAGCTCGCATATGCAAGTTAGTGGCTACATCCCAATCAAGATTCAACTTCTTTAGAGCCAACATTGCATTGTGCTCTAGTTCCATTGGAAGATGACAAGCTTTCCCAAACACCAACCGATATGGAGACATTCTGGTAGGTGTTTTGTAAGACGTCCAATAAGACCATAACGCATTATCAAGACTCTTGGACCAATTTTTTTGATTAGCATTCACCGTTTCAGAGAAGAAACACTTTATCTACCGGTTGGAGACTTCCACTTTTCCACTAAATTTTTGGTGATAGAGAGTCGTGAACTTGTGAGTAACACATTGCTATGTGAAGTGTCAAAATCTTTGTTTTAGAAGTGTGATCCCCCATCTCTTATGATTTCACGTGGAGTATCAAATCTTGTGAAAATATTTATTACACCCCATGTTTTTGTACGTGAAAGTACGTCGTAAGTTAATTGATGTAAGCTTAGAAATGAGATCCTACTTGAAAGTATATAAATTTAATTAATGTTGTTACACCCCATACTTCAGACGTCACTGCCATTATAGGATTATCAAATGCAAACTCAAAGAGGGCGAAATCCTTCTGCAAGGATAAGAAAGGTTTACCGAAGTCTTAAGTAAGTTAAGATGAATATGAAACTTGTTAATCATGATTTAACTGAGTTTAAAGTCATGATATGACTATATATGATATTTGGATATGAAGTATAAAGTTTGGTAATAATCGGATTTAAGTTGCGAAAAAACCGACTAAGGATTTGCCTTGTAATGATGAGTTTTGAGTAATACATTTCATGTGTTATATGAGGTATTTTTGGGACATATAATATACCAAAATGAAGGTCTTGGAACCTAGTTTCCAACGGTCTGCACCATTTATTCATACGACATCAGGGTAGTGAAATATGGATTTTTAAAGTAGGGTTGCCAAGCCATATCGCCGCACTTCGGAGAAACTGGCAGGTTTATAGGCCAGTTTGTGACGAAGTTTTATCCCAATATATTGAAAGTTATAGGGAGTATTTATATGTAATTGAAGCACCATGTGTCTAGTTTCTAAATCTGAAAATCATTTTTCAATATGATATCAGAGTAGAGAGATACAAGTGTCCGAAGTTGCACTGCTCAAGCTGCCAAGCAGGCAGTTTACCCACTTGCAAGGAGAATTGAGGCGGTGGGCCTATAAGTTGTCTTATCCCCTTAAATCTCGTAAAAAATACAGATATTACTTACACCAGAAAACTCTCAAGCTCTCCAAGAATAGGTCCAAGATCCCAAGAACCAAACTCAAGGGAAATCAACTCAAATCATCATCAAAGGTGTTAAAGACTACAAGAGAATGCTTGTATGATGTTGTGGTGTGATTGAGGTGTGAGCTAAGTTGACATATGGTTTCGACTTTTAGCTTCTCTCCAAGGTTTGTATAACATCTTCTTGATTGTGACTAAGGTTAATCTATGTTGGTTGTGTTGTTTGAGTGAAAACCCATTAGATAGCACTTGACAGAATATGTGATATGGTTGTCTTTTTGGTTGGGCTGTTTTGGAAGGCATTTCGTGGATGTTTTAAACTAGAAATAATATGGTACATATAAGTATGATGTTATGAAGGTTGTAAACTAACATATTAAATAAGAGTTGGATTCAATTTATATCTTGTTATGAGTAAAAACGAGCTTGCCGCTCAATATGATTGTTAAGATAATCGGAGAAACTCATATTGGATTATACTGCTGTTATTGCTATTGTTGGTTATAGTTGTTGTTGTTGGGGTCTTGATGACCCTTAGTGGTCTTTGGGATGTATTAAAAATAGGGGAGTTTCTTCCCGATTTTACTTAAGCCATACGACTAGCCAAATACGATGGTACGTCATTATATGTGAACAACAATATCATTTCACTTGTTGTAGATGCAAGAAGTTGTGTTGTGCTTGATTGAGTAAAAAGGAAAAGATCATACAGGTATGCTAAGGCTGTCCTTTCTTTCCTTAGCAGTATTAGGGTTCCCTATTTTCTTAATTCCCCATATGTCCTACTATCATATCATTTGTTCATGGGTGTCATGACATTCCGAGAGATCTTATTAACTTACTTCTTATGAATTGCATTCGTTTATACATGTATACTAACACATTACAAGATGACGTTATTTATGCGTATATGTGTATGGGGTATGGGGTATGGGAAAAGGTTATGGCGTTATATACGCACCACCACCTGATTAGTTGGTATACGTTGATGATTTTTCCCACATAGGCCAAGATGATATGATGGGATGCCCTTAGAGACTAGATAATATTATGTACGCATATAAATATGCATGATATGACATTTACATGCACATGCATGGCATTATAAACGTTTTATGATTCACAGAGCTATTCAGACTTACAGGTTGAGTACCATACTCCATATTTCTTTCATGTCTTCTACATACTACTTTTCACTCCTTACATACTCGGTACTTTATTTATACTGACGTCCCTTTTGGATGGGGAAGCAGCATTTCATGCGCGCCGGTCCTGAAAGACAGGTTGAGAGTCCTCCTAGTAGTCTATCAGCTCAGTGAGAGGTGTTTGTGCACTCCACTGCCTCCGGAGTTGCCTATTTGGTCAATATGATTTGGACATGTATTGACTGGTATAGTAGGGCCATGTCCCGACCTTTATGATGTTTATGTACTCTTAGAGGCTTGTAGACAGATGTCAGGTATATGGATACTTGTACGGCCTTTTCGGGCTATGTTTTGAGTTTACAAATGATCATGTCGGCTTTATAGACCCGTATATCACATGTATAAGTTTCTATATCATGTTGGGTCGTCCTACGTCTAGTATTGCCTTATGTTTTATTCTGATTATCTCATGATGGACCTTTTGGCCTATTTATCAATGATTACGATAATAAAGATATGTTACGTTGGTTCTCGGTTGAGTAAGGTACCGGGTGCCCGTCGTGGCCCTTCGATTTGGGTCATGACAATATTCTTCTTCAAGAAGGCCACTACACTTCTCGCCTCATTTTCAGATAAAGCGACGACTTCAACCTATTTTGACGCATAATCCACTACGACCAAGATGTAGGTGGTTCCACAAGAACTCACAAAAGGGCGTATGAAGTCAATGCCCCAAACATCAAAAAATATCAATCTCCAAAATGGTTGAGAGAGGAATTTAATTTTTCTTTGATATTTCATCAGCCCACCCACATTCATCACATATTTTCACCAACTCACTAGCATCCTTGTAAAGTGTAGGCCACTAGAAACCACAACTAAGTACTTTTAGCCGCCGTTCTTGGTCCAACATGATGACCACCATATGGCGAAGAATGACAAGCCCCAAGAATATCACCTTGCTCTTCTTCCGGTACACACCTCCTAATCACACCATCCGTACAAATCCGGAAAAGGTATGGTTCATCCCAATAAAATCTTGACAATCTCTTTTGAGCGTTTTCCTTTGGCTTGAAGATAACTCATCTGGAATAATTCCACACACAAGAAAAATTTCCAAGTCCGCGAACCATGGCACCTGTTTCTTTGAAATTGCCAAAAGTTTCTCATCGGGGAAGGAGTCATTGATTTCAAGGCCACCATGCGGCCGACCCTCCTCCTGTGAATGAGATAAGCAGTTTGCCACTTGGTTTTCACTACCTTTCATGTCTTGGATTTCAATGTCAAATTCTTGTAACATGAGTACCCACCTCATCAACCAAGATTTGGAATCCTTTTTTTCTCATAATATATCGAAGCACCGAATGGTCCGTGTGAACAATATCTTTTGCACCCATCAAGTATGGGCGAAACTTCTCAATTGCAAACACAGATACAAGGATCTCTTTCTCCATAGAGATATAGTTGACTTGGCTACTATTCATGGTTTTACTAGAATAGAAGATCGGATGGAAAAGCTTGTTGATATGTTTCCCCAAAATAGCCCCAACCGCTACATCACTTGCATCACACATGAGTTCTAAGGGCACACTACAATTCAGAGCGGTGATGATGGAAGTGGTTGTCGACTTGGGCTTAAACAATTTAAAAGCTCTCATACAATCGCCATTGAAGTTGAACTTGGCATCCTTCCCAAGGAGCTTGCACAATGGGTTCACCACATTAGAGAAATTTTTGATAAAGCGCCAGTAAAAACCTGCATGGCCTAGGAAACTCTGCACACCCTTCATCGAAGTTGGGGGTGGAAGCTTAGAAATCACCTCAATCATTGCCTTGTCAATTTCAATTCCATTTCTTGAGATTATATTGCCAAGGACAATGCCTTCCTCAACCATGAAATGAAATTTCTCCCAATTGTGTACCAAGTTGCTTTCTTCACATCTAGCCAACACTTTGTCCAAATTTGCAAGACAATCATCAAAAGAATCCCCAAACACCGAGAAGTAATCCATGAAAACTTTAAGGTAGTCCTCCATCATGTCCATGAAAATAGCCATCATACACCGTTGAAAAGTCGTCGGTGCATCATACAAACCAACTGACATCCGCTTGAAAGAAAAAGTACCATAGGGACATGTAAAAGTTATTTCCTCTTGATCTTTCGGGGCAATGAGAATTTAGTTGTAGCCCGAGTACTGTAACGACCCGACCGGTCGTTCCGTGAGATTTTCCATGTTTCCCCCGTTTCTGCTTTATTATATGTTGCTCAGCCTATTTATGTTGCGTTGGTTCGGGTTCGGAGTGGTCGTGGTGAGAATTGAGACACTTAGTCTCTTAAATTAGCTTGATAATTGAAAAAGTCAACTAGGAATTGACTTATTGGTAAACGACCCCAGAACATGGATTTTATGGCTCAGGTAGCTTCTTTTGTTGATTTGGGACTTAGGAGTGTGTTCGGATTGAAGTTTTGACGTCCAATGTAGAATTAGGCTTGAATTGGCAAAAATTAGTTTTTGGCGATTTCGGATCGGCAGTGGAAAATAGGCTATCATGTTCGGAATGGAATTTTGGGAGTTGGAGCAGGTTCATAATGTCATTTTGGATATGTGTGCCAATTTTCAGGTCAATCGGATGTGGTTTGATTGGTTTCGGTATCTTTGGCGAAATTTAGAAGTTTCAAAGTTCATAGGCTTGAATTTGATGTAATTTTGATGTTTTTCGGTATTTCGGATGGTTGGCGGAGGTTTCAACTTAGGAAATTGCAGAAAAATAGCTACTGGTGTGGCCGCACCAGCGGACAGGCAGCCGCAGGTGCGAAAGACCCTGCGCAGGTGAGAAGATAGGCCAGACAGGAGGAATCCTCAGGTGCGAAGTATTGGATGCACCTGCAAAGTCGCAGGTGCGAGAATTGGATTGTTAGTGGGATTTCGCAGGTGCGCACCTGGAACTGCAAGTGCGGGTCCGCAGGTGCGAGGAAAGGTCCGCAGGTACGGATTAACTGGGCAGAACAGTATAAAATGGTGCCTTCACGGATATTTTGATATTTCCTCCATCGTTGCATGCAGATTTAGCTGAGTTGAGAGAAAATTGAAGAGGGAATTCGAGGGTCTTCAGTGGAGGTAAGTTCCCGGATTATAAAACTCGTTTCTATGCTATTTTGTTCGGACTAGGCTTGTAATTTGAAGAATTAAAGTAGAAATAGTTTGGAAAATGGGAGGAGGTTTGGAAAATTCTTTTGGCGATTTGGGTAGGCAATTGTGGCCCGATTATGGTGTTCTTGGCATGTCTAGAATCGTGGGAGGACGAGGTTTCTACTGATGTAAATTTTATCAAATTCCGAGATGTGGGCCCGGGGCTCGGGTTTGGCCGAATTTCGAGATTTTTGTATAAATTGATAACTTTCGATTGGGTTTTGCTCCTTTAGCGTATATTGATGATGTTAATCTGGTTATGGTTAGATTCGGAGCAATCGGGAGCTAATTTGAGGGGCAAGAGCATCAGGGATTAGTATTGTGGCCCGGTAGAGGTAAGTAATGGCTATAAATCTTGTCCTGAGAGTATGATACCTCGGACTTCATATTTGTCACTGTTTTTAGAATGGCACACATAACGGATGATGAGTATGTGGCGCACACTGATTTTTGGACTTGACTTGGTCCTCTCCACGGCAACTATTGAGTGCGTATTTTTACTCTAAACCATATGTTAAATTGTGTTATAAAACTATTGATATATTTGGGCTATAAGCCATGTTTGGGGACTTGTGCCAACTTGTTTGGACCCCTTGGGTGCTTTTACTGTTATTTCCTCACTGTTGATTTATGATTTACACTCAGTCATATTGTGCTTAACTGTTTTCGAAACTCAGCCTTATTTACACTGGTTTGAGATATAAAAAATGATGTTTTGGGTTGAGTACCCCGTTTTACTGATACGCCCGAGGGGCTTTTGAGATGTTCTGACTGAGTGAGGTCGAGGGCCTGATTGTGAGGATATGATACGCCACGAGGTGGCTTGATATTAGCGCTTGGGCTGAAGGAGCCCCTCCGGAGTCTGACACACCCCCAGTGACCACAGGTACCTACTGAGTGCTGAGTGTCGAGTGCTGAATGCCGAGTGCCAAGTGCCAAGTGCCGAGTGATAAGTGATTGGGAGGCATGAGTGACAGTGAGGTTGCCCGAGGGGCTGATACTGAGTGGCTATGAGGTGCTGAGTGATGTTCTGCCCGATGGGCGATTTATGATTCATGTTGCTCGAGGGGCTACTTATGATTTATTTCATTTTACACTAAATCCTTCGGTTATTTTTATTTCGGAAATTGTTGGAAAACACATTTTTCAAAGGATTTACTGAAGTTGGCTTTTAAAGCATGTTGATTTCATATATCTATGTATATACTGTGGGAAAGAAAGGTTTTGCATATTGTGAACTGATAATATTGATTTTTATATGTTTCTTGCCGCTTAGACTTGATTTATTTTCATTACTACTGAGTTGACGTACTCACATTACTCCCTACACCCCTATGTATAGATATAGGTGTTGTTACTCAGCGTTAGCCATCTATTCAGTGCGGAGCCGGAGTTCGGGATATAGAGATAGTTGTTCAGCGTCCGCAGCATCTCTATTTTCCCTTCTTATGTTGTATCTAGTTATTCGTTCGGAGGTTTTGTATTATAATAGTATATCTTTTGGAATATTTCTTAGATGTTCATGACATGTTGACTCTGGGTTTTGGGTATGGTTTAGAATGTTTAACTGTTTATTTTTCCTAATGGATTTAGCAAATTCTATATGCCTTATGAAATGTTGAAATAGGTTGGGATTTTGGAAAGGAACCGTAATTATGTGATTATTGGCTAGCCTAGTTCCACGATAGGCGCCATCACGGCTGGTTTAGGATTTGGGGTCATGACAAATACCCATCAAGAAAGAAATACAAAGCATGTCGGCCAATCTATCGAGCATTTTCTCTAAGAAAAGAAGTGGAAAGTGATCCTTCCTTGTTACTATGTTGAGCTTGCGATAATCCATACACATCCTCCAACCGGTCACCGTTCTGGTAGGAATCAATTCATTCTTATCATTGGTGACCACCGTCCTGCACCTCTTCTTTGGGACACATTGAACCGGAGAAGTCCATGAACTATCGGATATAGGGTTGACAACCCCGGCATCCAACCACTTGATAATCTCCTTTTTGACAATTTCTTGCATAGACTCATTAAGTCTTCTTTGATGTTCAATAGATGATTTAGCTCCATCCTCCAACTTGATTTTATGCATGCGAAAGGCAGAGCTTATACCCCGAATATGCGCCAAGGTCTACCCAATAGCCTTCTTCCTCTTTTGTAACACCGCCAATGTGCAATCCACCTGCACGTTAGTCAAACAATAGGAAAAAATAACTGGTAAAGCGGAACAAGGGCTAAGAAGATCATACCGAAGGTCTGAAGGCAATGGATTCAACTCCAAGGTTCAATAGAAGACTTAATTGGAGGAGTCTTCCTATTTTCATGATCCAAAGACAATTGCCGAGGTGCATAGTTCACGCATTCCATGAAACCATCTATCTCATCATCATCAAAGTTGAGCAAGACGTCCTCCAAAATATCACCAACATTGATAGTAGAACTTGTATCATCAACAGTGACATCGGTCACCAACTCCAAAAAACAAACACACCTCATTGCTATTTGGTTGCCGCAAGGACTTACACACATAGAATACCACTTTTTCATCACAAACTCGGAAACTGAGTTCTCCAGCTTCAACACCACAAAGATCCTTACCCGTATCAAGGAAAGGTATCACAAGAATAATTAGCACTTCATAATCTACTTCACAAGCTATAATGACAAAGTTTGCTGGAAGAATGAATTTATCAACCCGGACCAACAAATCTTCAATCACACGCAACAGCCTTTTCATGCTACGATTGGCCATTTGCCATCTCATAGAAGTGGGTCTTGGTAGCCCAATCCCCAAAGTCTTGAAAACCAAATAGGGCATCAAGTTTATGCTTGCCCCAAGATCACAAAGAGCTTTAGTCAACTCGACACTTTCAATTGTACAAAGAATCGTGAAAGCACCGAGATCCTCCAACTTATGAGCCATTGAATGAACAATAGCGCTCACTTAATGGGTGACTTTGATAGTCTCAAAATCCATCGACCATTTCCTTGTCACAAGATCTTTCATAAGCTTTGCATAACCAGCCATTTGTTCCAAAGCTTCGACCGATGGCACATTGATTGAAAGAGTGTTCATCATTTGAATGAACTTCTTGAATTGATTCTCACCATTTTGCTTGGAAATTCTTTAAAGGTATGGTGGAGGTTTAGGAAATGGTTCATTTGAACTTTACACTACTGGCTCTGGTATGTCAGTGATGTGTTCCCTAGACGGGTTCACCTCCTCTTGAGTCTCTTCCACATTATCATCAATATCAATTCGAACTTCCTCATTTGGTTGAACGACATTGTTCGGGATCTCTTCTTCTTGCATTACTTGGTCATCATTAACAAGTCGCCCTCCACTTGTGGTGGGTGCATTCCCACCTCTTCCACTTCTTATGATAACCGCCATAGCATGCCCCGCATTGTTAACATCCTTTATATTTACCACCATATCACTTGGTAGTGCACCCTTAGCAAGAGAATTTAGAGCTTGAGAGATTTTCCCCATTTGAACTTCTAGGTTGCAGATTGATGTGTTGTGTGAGGCAAGTTGGGCATCCGAATCGGCATTTCCTTCTTTGCTTGAGCATATTATGAATACGTCACATCTCATTGTTTGAAAAACTTTAACCATGGGAAGGATAAGGAGGTGGGTTTCTGGGTTGTTGATACATTGTGGGGCTTTGAAAACCTTACCCCCGGTTTCCTTGATTGTTACCTTAACTACCTTGGTTGTTTCCTCCCCAATTTCCTTAGTTGTTTCCACTCCAATTTCCTTGATTATTTTTTTTATTCCAATTACCTTGATTGTTAGAATTTCGATTTCCATGATTGTTTATGGTTGCCATTTTTGTTGGTTTGGGCCTTGGAATTTGTTTCTTTGCCCTTGAAAATTATTCACATATTGCACTTCCTCCTCTTGCTCATTATAAGAATAATCTTGATCAAAACCACTATCATCTTGCACATAGTTCTCCACTAGAGTTTGCACTTGTGGACCCTTAGTCCTCTACTTGTTCACCAATATATTCACTCCCTCCATAGCATGATCATGCTTAGGGGCTTGCACCTGATTTAGTTTAGTCTTTATTAGTTTAGTCATGTTAGTGGTCAATTTAGCAATGGCTTGCCTATGGTCTTGCAATTCTTTGTGGAGAGGGATCATATTCAGATCACCTTGTTGGACATTGGCCCGGGATTTCCAAGCCGATGATGTTTCCGCCATCTCATCTAAGATTTCACATGCCTCCGCATAAGGCATAGTCATAAAGTTCCCACCGGCTAGCTGATTCAATACACATAAGTTAGTTATGTTAATCCCGTGATAAAAGGTTTGTTGCAACATGTTTTCTCTCATATTGTTGATGGGAAATTCCTTAACTATTGTTCGATAGCACTCCCATATTTCGTGTAATGGTTCATTTGGCTCTTGTTTGAATGCCAATATATCATCTTGAAGTGTAGCCATGTGCCCGGGAAAAACTTAGCAATGAACTTGTTCGTCAAATCATCCCAAGTGTGAATTTAATGGTTTGACAATTGTTCCAACCAATCTAAGACTTTCCCCCGTAGAGAGAAGGGAAAAAGCCTTAGCCTCAATGCATCCTTGAAAATATTTGTTTGCTTGATCCCCCAACATGTATCCACAAAGCCTTTCAAATGTTTGTAAGCATTTTGAGTTGGAGCACCGGTAAATAAAACTCGTTGCTCAAGCAAAGTGAGCATCATATTGGTGATTTGAAAGTTTCCTGCCCTAATACGAGGAGGGACTATTGCACTAGCATAACCTTCGTTGGAAAATATCCAGTGTGGAGCTTCTTGTGGTGGATGTGGTGGAGGTGGGGGTGGAACGGGAACATTATCTTGCGGTCCTCGACCTTTTTGTTGCGGCACTTGAGGTACCTTATTGATTTGTTCCTCCCTGTCGTCCAAGTCCCCCAACGGCATATTTTCGAGCTTTTTGTTTGCCATGATTCTACCTAAGATTTCAGAAGCACGTTAGTAACACGGAAGGGAAAGAAGATATTCCAAAATCACACTCAAATATATAGTTAACATCGTTTTAACTCCTCGGCAACGACGACAAAAACTGATCCAATCCCAATCCACACTCAACAATGAGTGGAAAAGGTCGTTGGAAGATTAGTACCAAACTATGAGCCGGGGTCAATTTCCTCAAGGATATAACAATGGGTGTTAGAGTGTATACTTGATGCGTGAAGAACAAAAAACTTAAATACACTTCTAATCACATTGGTTTTGCAAATTACTTCTATAAACTACACTATCAATGATCAATTAGAGAAATGAATTTAGAGCTTGACTAATTGTTTTTGGTTGTTTTCAAATAGGTAAAAAGCTTAGGGATGTAACCTTCGCCTAGGTATTCGCCTAATAGGTTAATTAAGTTAACAATTGTTTTATTGATTGGGGTGTATTATATCTCTCAACTATAAGTTACCCACTCAATACCTCTCGGTCATAAGGTGATTTCGCTCAATTTGGATTTCTCAAGCCCAGATGGGTATCAAGCTAAATAGTTGATATGAGCTCAACTTTGATTTCCCTATCTCTAGTTCAAATCCTTTAATTAGGATAATCAAATCTTTAACTAGCCCAATTTCTTGTTAGTCAAGTTTTCCTAGACTAGGTCCCTCTTTCTCAAGTAAAGACCAAGTAAAAAAATGCATGAATCAATATGTGCAACCAGTAATTCTAAACTTAAAGCATGAACAAGGCTAAATAACAAATACCCAATCATAAAAAAGTATTAAATTAAATACCCATAAGGTTTACACACTAGGATAGGGTCACAACCCTAGTAAGTATCTACCTACTCATATTAGAAGATGAAGAAAACAAAGAAGAAAAACTAATTAAAGCCATAATATAAAATTAAAATGTTAAACTATGATGTTTTTGTCTCAAAATAATCACAAATTACGCAAAATGGTATACTACAATGGATACGGCTAAGAAAAATTAAAACAATGACCTATAAAAGTGGTTTCCATTTATAGTGGCCCAAAGTTCGCTTACAAAAATGCCCTTCTGAAGGTTATGTCATCGCAAAATTCCATGTGCGGTCTGCACATTGCTTGAGTCTACAAGGGAATAGAATTTGCAGCCGCACAATTTGATTTGCGACTGCACTTCAGCTTCTGCAGCCGCATAATTTATGTGTGGTCCGCACTTCAGGCAAGGTTTCAATGTTGGTCATTTTGCACTCTCTGAACGTTTTACATTCTTGTCTATGTGATCATTTTCTGCGGCAGTAAGCACGTAATATTTGACCCGCGCAACTTTTAAAAGTAGTATTTACTTATTTTCATTTTAATAGGATTCCAGTCACCTTTTAATTTTAATATCAAAAATATAAGTTTAAAAATATAAAAATAGTTTTATAATCTTTATTCTCTTATTAATTGGTATATTTTGGTAGTACTTTTAGAAAGAATTGAATTTGGGCAAATTAGGAGCTCATTTTCAGATTTTAGTGGCCCAGCAAGACAAATGCCCATTCTTCCCAACCCATTAGCCCACTCTTCACTTAAATGCAAAATTTAATCTTAGCCATCGATTCTCCTCCAATCTAATAGCCATGTCAATTCTTACACCAATCATCTGCATACAAAGTTGTCCTCGATCATAGGGATATGTCTTGAATCAGACCAAATTGCCTTAGAACCCCGTGTATGGCTGAACTCCTTCAAGTCCCACTAACTCGATGAAATACTTTCTGGGCTCCTCAAGATTGCCCTGCCATTTAATCATGAAAGCTTCTACTTCACAAATTCTCCAATCATATGGGTAAATATGTTTCGCCACTTATCTTGCCCGTGCGGTGTAACCCGGTGTCTCATCTGTTGGTTATGGCTCCTGATCATGTTATTTATGCCCACAAAATAGTCGACGGTTGAGTCCCTATGAAAGAAATGTCGTGTGGTCCATATCTGGGGTAGTAGGTTTCAGCCTTTGAAAAAGTATTATCCTCTCGAACATACGGGCAGTTCCTGAAATGTCTCTGCCAATATCATTGGAGCAATGGTAACTTGTAGATTTCCTCGAAAAATGGCCAAGGGGTAGCAGGTTGAAGTTGATTCGTCCTTTTATTTGCGGGAAAACTAGTAATCCCAATACTGCCAGATAAAAGGTTAGGGGGCGAAGACTCTCCCATGCTCATTGATCGCATTGAAATTCTTAAAGGTGCTACTCGTAACTTTCCCAGCGTCTGAATCTATCGAACAGTTGGTCTAAACTCACCCATCATTCTTCAACATTTCACAATTTTTTGTTGTTTGATAGACCCAATGCATGAAGAAACCTATGGCCGGTCATGACAACCGGTAATATTGGTTTTTTCCCGGCAAATGGCAACTTAGTGAAGCTAATGATTTTCGCCAGTGTTGGTGTCAATTCACAATCGACAAACCTGACTACCACCTTAGTTGGTTTCCAAAACTCTATCTATAGTCTGGTAAGGACTTTGTAGGCTCAAATGTTCATCAAACACGGTCAGTGCTCTAAAGTTTGTTCTGATCTCATCCCCATGCTCCCGGCGAATGTTTCTCCACCACTGTTTCAGCTTGTGTGGTGCACCCATGACCATATTAATCTCGCGGGCGTTCCAGTTGACTTCCATCTAAAGAGGTGAAAAGGTTTGGTAAATGTTTGCTTCAGATCTTTAGCATCTTCTATGTACTGGTTCAATGTTCCACAAAAGGCATGTTGTTGGGTGCATGACCCGTTGACATTAAGGTGGTTTTCTTAATCGTGAGTCAATACAGAGGACCAACTCACCTAATGTTTATGCAGTATGACCTATGTTTTCTAGAGTAGAGTGTTTCCTAATTTTACAGTTGGACTGAATATTGCATGTCAATTGTCATAACAAAGTTGTTCTCCGAAGCTAGAGAATTTTGAAAGAAGGTTCAGAGGGGTGTAAAAGACAACTCTCGCATGTCATTTGTGTGTGATTGTGTACGGTCAAGACTCTATAGGGAAAAATGTGATGATAGTGTATAAAAGAGTAACTGCTCATTGTGATAGTAGTAGCAATATTAAAAGTGGGAAAATAAGTACATGCTTGACATGCTATAGAAATATTAACAAGTAAGACAAGTAGACACATATTTGCATGCTTAGCACATTTAAAGCAAAATATAAACAAACATCCCCATATCTTAGATATAGACTACATCTACTAAGGTCGAACCTAAGTGTAAAATTCCCTACAGAGTCGCCATGTTGTTGCACCCTATTTTGCACAGGTCAAAATAAGATTCAACTCGTGGTTCTTCTGATGTTGATAACAGATAACTGCCACCTAATATTTAATGTATATTGGAGTACCTATGTGTTTATTACATTATTATCCTATTGGTCTACTAACCGGAGAGATTTGGGTAAGGGTTCTAACTATTCTAAGGGGAAGGTGTTAGGTGGCATCCCTTAAAATATACCTAAGGTAGCTCCTTTAAACTTAGGCTAAGTTCGGGGAAAGGAATATTTATACTCTGCTTAGTCGGGTACTTAAGGTCTGTAGCATATCCTAAGTCTTGTATTAAAAATCTGCTATTGGAAAAAGAGTTATAGGTTTTATAAGGTTTATAACTTAAGAAATTATGCTTTGAAATGTTTTTTGCCTACAAAATTTAAGAAAAGCTTTGTGAAAGATTTCCATATTTGAAAGAAGATTAGAATACTTTATCTATTTTGAAAATGTGGCTATTTATGTGTAATTTTGGTGAAATGAAAGACTATTAGAGAACCTACCATTAATGGGGATAGTATACCTCTTTGCAAATTGATTTCAATCACGCTTTATTTTCTTTTGCAACAACAATTGAGGTTTCGTTTGAGAACTTAGACTGTGTCTGGTTTCGCTTTCTTGAAATCGACTTCTGATCTTTCCAAAGAGGGAGTTTCTTTTACCTTTCTTAAACTTGTTCAGCCCCAAAACTTTGTTGAAAGTGATTAGTTCTAGCAAGATGAAACCTTTTATTTATTGAGAAGAGATGAGTGCTTAAAACATTAACAGTATTAAAGCGGACAAAATCTTAAACTTGGATTTTCTTTTGTTTACCTATGGGCCTTGGATTGTCTATGTTCCTAAAACAATCAAATGTATCCACATAAAATTTAATAACAATGTTAGCTTCAAATAAGACACATTTACAGAATAAAAACATAATAGCAATTATTATCTAAAATGAGAAAAAGGGAAAAGGATGGACTCCTGATGTTGGGCCGATAGAAATTTAGGCCCAGCAAACTTTATGCACGGCAGCGGCATGGGTTCCCCCCCCCCCCCC